>BSSO01001105.1:0-25880 GCA_030267885.1 Mesembryanthemum crystallinum
AGCAAAAACTCATCCTTTTAAGGGCGTCTCATCAATTATCTTTGTTGAGACTGCGTCTAATACAAGACAAGCTGCAAATCACAAATTTCCTTTCATTAAAATACAGAACCTTAGCCATGCAACTTCCTTCATCTCCTCAAATAAAGTGAAGATAACAAATTTACTAAACAACTTTAGAGCAGTTATAGTACATAATATGACCTACAGTCTACAAAGCTTTAGACCCCCTGAACTCATCATTTTCAACACCCAAAAATAAGAATATGATGTTAGCTCGGAGATTTCGAGTTCCTAGCCGACGCTTCAAAAGGCATATACACACATGAAGACAGGTTACAAAAACCCTAATATCGGCTCGACCTGAAATTCCCAAAATTAACATTGCAAAGTTCATAGCAACCAGCTCAATTATGCTATTGAAATTCTCAAAAGTTATAATTAACAGTGGTAAACATCATATACTTATTACAAGGAAACTCAATGCTCCTGTTTCAACTCCAGATTCTGGGTCACCAAGATCCAATCACTACCACAAAGTAATAGATACTGTACATGTTTGGCACATAAGTGTCGATGATGAACAATGTGAGTGCTAAACATAAATAATCATAGATCAATACGAGATACCAACAAGGACAATACAGAGCAATTTTGCAAATTCAGCAAAAAGATAAATTAACCAAGAAATAATATAAATCAAAAAATCATCAGCCAAAGCTATGCAGAACCAGAGAACATTGGAAACAAGAATTATGATACACTCAACTAAGGCAAAGGCGGTTAACATGGATCCTCCATGTTCCTGCCCCATGAGATGTCAATTCGCCACCATTCTCACATCGGAAGGTGAGTCAAGCTAGAGCAGGAAAAGAAAGTGTTGCCTCCACCAGACGCCCCATATCAATGAACACTGAATGTTCAGATACGACCATAGCTTCAATAATCACCAAGAGCTGATCCTACTATTTAAAAAACGAAGCTTAATCATTGGATCAACAAAAGCTGAGTACGAGGAAAAAATAAAGCATGAAGATCAAGCACAACAATAAAGAGGAGATTCACCAGCTTAAGACCCCTTTCCCACTATGATGTGAAGAATACCATAAATAAGCACATTACACAATGGTCCCCTGACCAATCAACCCCAGTGCAAAGTTGGGCCTATTGCATGAAATGAAGTATCACATCACTTAGAAGCAGCATAAAGACAAAAAGACATACCTCAAAGTTTAAATCCTTACAAACACTTAAGATAGTCTCTCCCGCAACATCTCACCAAGCTTCCGATATAGATCTAGTTGCTCCTCAAACGAAAGATTCATCAATATCTACAATGTTGATTCGATTAGTACAACTTGAAATGCTCACTTTTAATTAACATGAAGAACAGATCCTAAGCTAATAAACAGAATCGGAATGTACCTGGTCAACAATAGTCTCAACTGAGAAGCTTTGGGATTTGACAAATGACTGATGATAGATATATGCAAAGACAGCCATCACCATCTAGAAAGAATGATGACAAGTCAATACACATTTAGTCTCTCAACCTGATGAATGAACATTATATTGAACCTCTCTTGTAAGTGTCATGTTCATTTATTTTTTTTCAATAGGCATCTTGAAAATCTATGCAAACTTTAGAACAATTTATTGCTTAATTTCAGCATAACCTAGCAACCCCCTTTCTCTCTTCAAGGTATTAGATTAGAAGCGTTGAAGGATCAGTCATCAGTGGAATTATAGAAAAAGATTAAAAACAGACCTCTGAAGCCTTTTTGGCAATGATTTCACTATTTCCATGCATACATATGTTAAATTTTCAACATTTAGGCCCATTAGAGAGTGTCCATAACATGGAGGAGGTTCCAACCCAAAACCAATTGGCAATGGGTCAAGTAACTCCCCTACTTATAAACACCTCAAGGCACCTCTCATTTTATCCATGTGGGACAACCCACTTAACAACATATGTAAAAATAGCACAAAATTTAACACTAAATGCATTGTACCTGACAATCCATTCTGTCAGTAATTCCACCATGCCCAGGGATGCTATCACCAAAATCCTGCGAAGAGCGTAAAGGAGATAAGATTTTAACACAAAGATGCTATATTGTAATCTACCTATGACCAAGTAATACAACAGAACCTTGATCTTGAAGGCTCGTTTGAAACCACTGGCAAAAAAGCCTCCAAAAGGTGCTATAATTGAAGCAAATAGCCCAAGACCTAATGCGTGCCATTGAACCGGCATGATAGAGATCTCCTTCCAAGGGAACTGCAAAGAGAGATATTACTATGAGCATCTATTTGGACACAAAAACATATCCATCATGCATTTATTTAGTCAATTTAAATGAAACAGCTCCTGACTAACATGTTATTATACAGTTTAATTATTCATTCAATATTCAAGTAGAAATATGAGAAGGCAGCTAATAAAATATGTCAAATTATATGAGATAACAGGAAAATTTACAAAACTATCAGGCATTGCAAGTGAACTGGTGAGAAAAAGAAACAATACAACAGAGTAAGAACGAAAAGTGCAAGAATAACTTCGGATCAATTACATAGCAACCACTTACTCAATTTGCAGTTATGATCATGTAACCAGCTCTAGCCAACAGGAAAGAACAGGGTTTGGCTTAGTTTGAACAAAGGAAGACTCTCTACCATATGTCAACTGAGACCCAATAAATTTAAAAGAATCATTGAGAAACATAACACATCAACACGACTACCCATCATAACATGCAACATGAACGTTGATCAGAATGCAAAACTTCCAGACATTAGTCTCCTGAAATATAACTACCTCACAATGTTTTACTCAATAAAACTTCTATATTCAAGGCCTGGGGGAAGAGGGGAGAGATGAGGTAAGATAAAGGAAGAAAGAGAGGGAGAAGGGAGGGAAGTGGTTAGAGCTTAGAATTGGTCAAATTAAACAGAATTCAAATGATTCAATGTTAAGAATGCGATAGATAACAGGGGCGCAATGACTCCATAAAGAAATTTTGTCAACTTACAATCCTACAAACATGCACCAGATACCCTACATGAATGAAATAAAAATATCCTACAAAGATGTTCCAGATAACCTCCATGAATGAAATAAAAGTATTTTCTCTAGAATCCTCCATACACTTCATTGATAACTCATCAAAGACATTCTTGATGACTCGTATCTAAGCTCTTTTCATAGGTTAACATAAAGCTCATATTACCTAGTAATCAGCTACTTCTAAAGCTTCCTAGTTCCTAGCATGAAACCAAATTGGTTTTCAGAGACAACTGCTTCTCAACCCAATCTCCAATAAGCCTTCTTGATAACTTCTTTAATATATATGTCATCAGCCTCCATATTTGTATCTCCCTTCAAACAAAGATCATATATCGTTTCTCTTCAAAGCAAACAATATCTGAACATTCTAGTACAAATTACCATGAAGTTGCAACATAAAATTTCTCCTGCACTTCAAAGCTTAACTTCTCCTGTCATAATATGGAACAAGTTCCCTGTGCCGCTTGTCACCAACACCAATTTTTATCCAACAATATAGGGCGTGATTGTTAAAAGAACTCAAAATTCGTCAAACCAAACCAAAAAAAAAAATAAAAATAAAAATAAAAATAAAAATAAAATAAAATTGTTGATCCATCAATTATTCATGTCCGATACTGAATGATAAGTCAACAATTCATTTTAGATGAATAGAGTTCAACTCCGTGGTCGGTGTAATATTCTCAAGAAGCATGCTCAGTTTCATCCACACACAATACAACAGAGCCATTTCACTTGTGTCTTTCATAGCCTGCATGAAGTTCAAAGATGAAAAGGAATTGCCGATACTGAAAAAGAAAGTTGCTCAAGTGTACAGCCAGGTTCACATGTTGCTTCGTTAATCAGGAAGACAAACTCACTCAAAACATGGTCAGCTGCTGAGCTTGACTCTGACGAAAGGAAAAGTAGGAATAGCATCTAAAAGAATGCAGAAGGTGTGTCCTACAGCTTTTCTTTAACCTTCCAAGTTATGGCCCCATACTCTTAATAACCCAGTCAACTGCTCTTTATTCAAAAAAATTAGCTGAGAATTGTTGGAGTAAGAAAACTGGGTCCAATGGGAAACCGTCTGGGGGAGTGTTAAGTAAAAAAGAATTACAATTGGAGAACCCGGATTACCAAATTGCCCAAATTATCAAAATTGTACGACAGTGAAGAGTATTTATGGTCCACAATGGCAAATTGTACTTCAGGCAGAAGAGGGCTTCTAGCTTTATTAAGTAGCAGTGATTCTCCACAGTCCACCCACTACATTAGCTGCACAACATAAAAGCTCATGTTTCTTATCTTTACCATCAAAATTAAGTCAGTATACCTAATCTATATAATTAGTTTAAAAGGCATCAATCAATATGATGTTGACACATGTACTGCCACGTATACATTGATATGAAGGAAAAAAAAAAAATATAGCTAAGATTTGAACTCCTAACCTTTAGGTTTTGAGTATAACATTTGACCAACTACTCCAACATTAATATGTGCTAATCTTATCTAAACTATTTATCATATGGCATTAAATATCTTCATGTTCTTTGACTTTACGTCCAAAGAAAATTTATTTTGATTCAATTGGTAATAATAATTAACAAAAGAATTTTCAAATTAAAATAAAAGATGACCTATCAAATTCACTTGAGAAGCAATTGTAATTCTAATACAAGAATAGAGCAAACACTTTTTTTTTCATAAAAAGGACAATCTAATTCTATAAGTTAACCAAATAGTAAAGTAAAATACCAATTCTAATACAAAATTAACCAATTAGGCAAAAAATCGACTTTCAGTATGCATGTTTTCTTTTGTTCCACTCACGCTTAATTATATTGTATTTAAAAAGTGAGTGAAATTCATTTTCAACGCATGTATTATGTGATGCAAAACTTCACATCAAGGTGAATAAAAATATAAAATTCCAAGAAGAAAAAAAAAAGTTATGCAAATGAACTCATATTACAAAAAAAAAAATAAATAAATAAATAAAATAAAATAATACATTTTGTCCACTCAGCAAAAATAACTATTTAATTTGGCAAATGCAATGAGTGTCAGATTATAAGTGTCAGCATTCTAAACAGAAGTTCCATATTTGAGAAGAAATGTTCACCAAATGTATGATAAAGCAACCTGCAAGAACCAATAGTTGCAGAAAAGCTGCATTTAAATAACATCAAACAACATAAAGAAAAATGATACAGACATAAGATTTCGTTGTCAAAGCAGCTGCACAAGAGGCCAAGACTCGTGCAAATAAGCACACTTAAAAATATTGGACAAGCTGTATTTAACGAGCTTGTAGCTTACAAGGTAGCATTGGGCAAATCCAGCTTCAGTGAAACCAAAAAGGAACTAACGAGTAAATCATATAAGAAAATTATTGTGTGACTATCAAATAGATGAAATATGAAATATGAAATATCACAACAAGCCAAAAAAAAAAGGTGTACAAAATAGAAGATGACTCACCCATCCTGGTAAGTGATAATACTCTGGCTTAAACATAGGTCCAGGATCACAATGGAGCCAAGCAGTCGTTAAGTCCTTACAAGACATAATCCCAAACACAATTATTTAATAGGACAAGCTCTTTGATCACATTATTTACCATAAACCAAGAAGAAATATTTACCTGTCTTGGACAAGTTAGCCACTCAAACCGACCCATGACATTTGCAAGCTGCACAAAAAGCCAAAACAGAGCAACATGAAACTTTTTAACAAAACTATTCATGTGAAAGAGATAGCAACATAACTGTATCCCAATGTTATCACATTCAACATCAATGCAAAGTTCACTCAAGAGTACCTTGCGCAGGAGGTTGGCTTTTAAGTCAATTTTATAAACTACAAGGTGATTACGAGTTTAATTCAGTCTTAGAAGTTAAACAAGGTAACATACTTAAGGTAGGATAGAAGAAATGGTACACACCAGAAATGCAGAAATTATGGTCACAAACGAAGCCCCAATGAATCCTTCCCAGGTTTTCTTTGGTGATAGCTTAATCAAAGGGGTCCTTCCGAAGAAAAACCCACATAAATAAGCTGCGATGTCATTTATGACAATAAGTGATGCAGGAAGAAGAAACCTGCAATCAGATTAGACTTTGTAAGACAGAATATAAAAGAAAGAAAGAAAAGCATGGAATCAGTAATACTAGATGCTCAGAACAAAGGATGACAAATCAAACAAAGCTTCGATAACAGTTTTTTTCCTATAGATGTCAAAATCACATACACACCAGCAAAGCAGCATATATTTCAGCCTTCATGAGATTACATTTACATCTTAGCCCTCAAGGAAAAGAAATGACACAAAGCTTACATGTGTCATAGGGGAGGGGCTCTTAATATGTGTCACATAGAAAGAAATTTCAGTCAGTAAATCACAGCCCTGCCTTTTAAAACATTAATATAGTCAACCTCAAAAATCAACATCAGATTTAGTAGTCCTCAGAACAGATAGAGACATATGTAGCAGGACTTATGCGAATATACACTCAAACTTTATCAACAAGAAGCACTTCAACAACGTATATCAAATATCATGTCACGAACAGCTGCACAAAACGTCTTGCCCAAAATATGTAATTTCTAAAACATATACAATAGAATCTGGTGCTAACATAAAACAAGCCCATAAATGGTCAAATTCAAATTACCTACAAAGAATAACTCCTGATATAGAAAACAGTTTGACACAGAAATAGCTTTCTCAGGGAATTCATCAAACATGCAAAGAATAAATTGCTTAGGTACATATGTATTATATTAAAGTGATCTTAAAACAAAATGTCTATGCCTGTCTCTTTCTCTCTAACTATCCCTCTTTGTAAAACATCGTTACACATTGATGGGGCTTTCAAGACCCATAATTGTTGTGTCAATTGTCAAATAAGGAAGAGGGCACAAGAGAAGTCACTTGATTACTGTAGCGATGACAATGGCTTGTCATATTATAGACATTTTATGTTCTGCATTTGCTCAACCGGATGAAATGAATCCAAAAGCTAAAAAATGTTTGGACGCACAGATAGGATGGGCTAAGATTAGAATAAGGACCAATTTCGTAAGTAGGCTCTATAAGAAGAAGATCAGCAGAAATATTTGGGATAGAGTGGCATAATTAGCTTCCTTGTGGGCTAGGACTGGAGGAGTGTTCAGGGTTTGCTTAATTTCTATTGTCCAGCAAAACTGGGCAAATCTGTGATTATAATTCTTAGGAGGATACCTTATCTTCTTTCTTTGATACAATTTTTCTTTTATCTAAAAAGAATAGAAAATGTGATCCACGTTCCTTGACAAAAGATTGTTGGGCAGCTAATGTAGCACTGCAGAAGGTGATGAGCACACAGAATAATGGCAGTGACTGGTTGTAATGGTTGAAAGATAATCCGGTTCCAAGCAGAAAGCAAAATCCCTCATCAATTGTGACTTGATAGCCAGAAGATTAGCAACAAACAAAGTGGTGACTGGTGGTCCTAGCTAATATCTTCTTTAAAATGACAAATTTGCGTTGTACTCTTGTGTGTGCTCTCTCCTCGCGTAACAAAGCTATGGTGTTATCTTTTATACCGACAGAAAACAAAAAAAAAAAATAAAAAATAAAAAAAATAAAATAAATTAAGAGTCATCCTAATGAAAATGAGGAGATGAAAGAAAGGGAGTAGCAGATGGAGAGATACAATAGGCTATATGCAAAAGGAGAATACATAAATAAATAGACTATAACCATAGTTAGAGCTGCATAACTTGTGTCAGCTCAACACATCTCCATAATCCTATACTAAATAGAATCGAGGTAAAGCTGCTTTGGTTTTCCTAATAAGGCACCTTGGTGTGTATGGCCTTATGCATCCAAAAGGAATAAAACATTAGTAGTGCAAATTGTCTTACCAAAACATTCCTTCAAAGATGTTGGCTACAGTAAATGATGATTGTGTGAACACAACAATAAGGATCATATGAGTCCATGCATACTGGCCAAACTGATACTTGTACATCTTCTTCTTTAGAGTGAGAATGAACCAAATAAAACCTGAAGTCAGTCACAAAATAACTTCAGCAAACATTTTCTCCAAGTGTGGGAGTTCATCAAACAGAGAGGGAATATGAATGGATAAATAAATAAAAACAAACAAACAAGAATCCACAAAGATGTAAATCCTTACTTAAAATGTACTCCCTCCTTTTCATTTAAACCTTCACGCTTGACTTTTGCACGCAAAATAAGAAAGTTTGTTTACCCAAGAGGTGTTGGCCCACTGGTAAACAAGCTTTGGCTTATACACCAGGTCACGGGTTCAAGCCTCTTGGGGAGCACCTACATGAATTTATTCGTGGAATACCCGAGGCCGTGCGTTAGGAGGTGCCCTTTAGCCACGCCCAAGGAGGAAAGAAGTTCCTCCTTGCAGACACCAAAAAAAAAATAAAATAAAATAAAATAAGAAAGTTTGTTTTTGTCATTGACTATCAGGAATGCCCTTGTATAGTGGAGGGCAAGTGGTTTAAGAGAAATAATGAGAGTGGAGAGGGGTATTTAGGTAACTTAACTAAAAAAACATTTTCATTTTAGGTCACGTAAAGATTTATATGAAACGTACAAAAATAGAAATCATAAAGGTTTAAATGAACGGATGGAGTAAAAGACTCCAATAAGCAAGTGCCTAAATTTGCCAATGTAGTAGTAGTACCAAAGAATAAACAAGTAATAGAGCAGTCCTATACTGAATATTCCATTTACTTATCTTTTCCCTTGGTAAGAAAAATCTTCACACTTGAACATTGACTACACAACTCAAAACGCTACATCTTAAATTAATTCAAACTCACACAAACAAATTTAGTTGAAGAAACGTCTGAAAATGGCATGACACTGGATGAGATACGGTTTCGTGTAAGAGATAGATGACCAAATTGTGACATTAACTTGAAGAAACGTCTGAAAATCAAATACAAACTTAACCACTCAGATATGTACTTCCTATCTACAGGGTTTAAACGAGCTGCTACACTCGTGAACAGCTCGCGAACATACTCGATCAAAGCTCGTTCAATAATAAACAAGCCGAGCACGAGCACCAATTTGATACTCGTTTAATAAACGAGCCGAGTACAAGCACCCCATTACTCGTTTAAGTACCCATATGCTCGGAAAAAAACCGGCGTAGTCGAGAGCAATTCGCGAACAAACTTAGTCAAATCTCACTCAATAATAAACGAGCCAAGCACGAGCACCAATTTGATACTCGTTCAATAAACGAGCCGAGTATGATCACATTGATGCTCGGCTCCACTCGTTTATAGCCCTACCCATCCATATGCCTTATACCATGAATAATTTTCGTGCATTTCTGTTACTGACTTTGTAGCTTCTTAAAATAATTTTAAAAAAAGAAAAAAAAAATTGTACTGATAAAGTGTATTACAAAAAGAGGACAAGGAGTCCTTAGAAGAAAACCACCAATCTAAGGACTCCTTGGAATATTCTAAGGGCAGAGACCCAAAAAGAAGAAAGGTAAACCAATCTATCCCAATCAACTCTATCGGGGCAGGTTGATCCCAAAAAAAAACAATTATGCATCTCCAGCCTAATACTCCAAACCAAAACGAACATTGCACACCTCTAAAGAATTTCCCCGTCTTTCTTGGGGATCAAACTTCTGAAACATCATCAACAACTAGAGGAAAAAACCCAACACTCTCCAAAATACCAATGAGACGTTGCCTAGGCAAAGAGAAAATGTGAGAACAAATGCTCATTAATCTCACTGTTGCATAACACACACAAAAACACCAAGCAACAGCAACTTAAAAGGCTTCCATCTATGTCACAATGTTAACTCTATTAAGGACGGGAGTACAAAAGAAAGCACGCCCTTCAAGAAAACTAAACTTTGGCACCTCAAACGACATAATTTAGAGGACATGGAGAATCTTAGGGAGTGGAGGTCAGATGTTGGAGAAACGATTTACAAGAATGGGTTCGATAAGGCCCAAACCCGCGTGTCTGACCCAACATCAAAGTAAAGGAATCGAGCAAAATAAGCAACTCAAATAACTCATATTCTCTCTCCCATCAACATTCCTTGTGAAATAGATAATCCACGAAACAAAGGAGTCATCAATGGCATAAAAGTGAAAGATAGGCATGTGATAAAGGAAAGAAGATTGCAATGACAGGGAAATAACACACAAAAATGAGCATCTCCCTCCCAACTATCCTCCCAAAAGAGGACCATGTCTCCTCGGCCAACTTTAAAGCTAACCAGGGGAGAAAAGCAGGATAAATATGTGAAATGACTTTCCAAGGACTAGCAAAAGTAATCCCACCACCGCCATAAACATCCCATAAAAATTAGGCTTGCTAAGAGTTGCTAAGAGATCTTAGTCTTCCAAAGACTACCTAAATCTACCTCAATCTCCCTTAGCTTAAGACATAACCGAGAGTATAGTGTATGCTATTCTTCATCCTCATAGTACGAGAAGGACACATCATTGACCTAGAGTTTCAATCTTGTTATTTCTCCTATTATTTCCAACACTTTCATCTTCTCTTGGTAAGCCATGTGCCCAGCTTCTGGAGAGGATCTTACTTATCAAATGGATCACTAAATTCCCTTCCTTCAGGTTGGCTTCTAAAATTTGTTATCCTATTGTTGGTATTATTGATTCTACTCTGTGTTTTTCATTTCCCACCTACTCAGGTAGCTTCTTTATCTCCTTGGCCCGCTCATCGGCATCCATACTAATATTGTTTAGAGGTTTTGTGAAGAGGTGTAACTTTGACTAGTCATTCCATGCGTAATTTCTACTGGTTATTACATTGAAAAGCGTCCGAGGCTTTCTTGTTGATGACTTTCTTGCTTGACTAAAGGATTTGGGCATGCTAAAAATCTGCAAAAATCTTCCAAAGTTTGCTATTGAAATCTTTTGCCATTGAACTAATATTTTTACATATATCCAAGGTACTAAAACAAGTGAGCATTGTTACATGACACGTGATCCGTTAGAATACATGATTCAAGAGAAGGAACTACAACAGGGGACACTACTTGCCACAGTTTGGTACCACAGGGTAAAAAGATAGATGAGAATCAAAGTGATTGAAGAGCAAAAGAAAAAAAAGAAAGAGGGAAATTGTTAAATCATTGAGAAACCAATTGATGACGCCAAGATGGGCAATCCATAAGAAAAGAAAGAGACAGACATAGAACAGAACAACAGATGTCGACAACTCTGAAAAAAATGGGAAATCAACCGAACTTCTATGGTTGCCTTCATCTTTTTGCTCCTTTCTCTTCATCCTCAAAATCTAGAATATTCTCTCCCATTTGGAGACTAGGAACCTCAAGACGTCAATGAATATAAAATAAGCAAGCTCAAACAGAACAATCATTTTCTAATACAGATATCCCAAAACGACCAAAGAGAACATATGCAAAGCAAACAACTCAGCTGGAGGTTGAAGCATCCTCCTATTATTGAGACTACATGTTTAATCCAATTTGATGTAACACGTAATCTCCATTAGCAATGGGTCCAATTTGATTTAATCCAGATATAACAGAAGAGAAGAGAAAGAGAAAGTGTCTCTGCAAGAATTGACATCAAAAGAGTCTAATACTCCACTGACATCAGAATTAACAACTAATATCAAAACCTAGAATGTCAATTATCACCCTTTCCAGAGTAAATTTCGTTGTTGAACGGGTGCATGTAATACTGTTGGTATATAAGAATGAACTACTTCATAATGTATTCCTAAGATAAACCAGAAGAGAAGATTTCTTACCGTCGATATACAAGAAATAACAAAGAACCATGTGGTATTTGATAAGATTGCTCACAAGCTTGTACAACACTTTGTCTGAAGTGACAGTATTGACTAGCCGCTGACTAAGAATGCGACCATACACAAACAGCATCGCAGTGAAGAAGAAGTGCCTGAAAACAGAAAGCATATCCACAATTCAGATAAAATGCTTTTTCTATGCCCCACACTCACCCCCCCAAAAAAAATCAAAAATATAAAAAGTATGGAAAACAGTTCAAATGCAGTTCAATCCTATAGCATATGAGCTCTCACCAATTCAATAACCGGAAACCAGGAAGATGCCGGTCCTCACGAACTTTCCTTAAGAGATTAAAAAGTTCTTTTGCCATGAGGATTTGGATCACAACCACCATCGCACAGATATAGAGATGACCCAAGTAGATGATGAAGATAAAACCACCAATCATCCAAATAGTAGAATATGTCCGAATCCACATTGATTTGTACTTGTTATTATCATGAACAAGTAAATGCCCCCCATTTGCTTTGCTAACTTCAGGAGGAATCTGATCAGACATATATTATTGGGAAAATTGAGAAGATAGTTGTCTTAAACAGCCTGTTATGTCATTTTGGTAAGCCATATAAAAGCAACAAGTATAAACTAGAGCAGTTAAACCGAAACTTTTCACCAGCTCTATATTAACTGAAGCGATGGAGAGGGCAGCAAAAAGCAAAAATTTAGTCCTCACTCCTCATGTATCTCTAGAAAAATGACAAGGAGTCGTAATAAAATAAAAATACCAACCTCATTAGATTGCTTTCGCCGCCTGACCTTAGGAGTTCCAGGAGCATTACCACCCGGATTGTTATGCATGGCTCCAAATTTAATTACTTTTCACCAATGAATGATACAAGTATGCTGCATATCACGGTCTGAAATTGGGACCAAGCAGACCATTCGTAGCAGCAAATGTTGTGTTTAGTTATGCATTTCGAATAACAAGCAAACAATTAAAAATATAGAAAAAAATATAAGGAAGACAAGGACAACACAACTTGAGGGAACAGGAAAAGACACTATGGCTAAAGAAGGAGCCCCTTTTTAGCTGCTTGTCATTACCTGTAGTCCAGGCGTGGCCTATCTCATCCACATGCAATTGCGAGCATTATCATATGGCACTAGACAATCTATTTTACTCAGACTGGTTTAATGCTTTACCAGCATATGCAAACTTGCATTTCCACCAGCAGCACTAGGAAAGAATAGACGCTTCTACACTATGTAGGTTGCAAAGGACGCAGCTCACCGCCACGGGCAACAAAAGATCCACAAAGTTCACTGCCAACATTAGAAAATAATATTCCATCAACTTATGTCACCCAAATTATCCATTTTCATAAACATGGTTACCGATATGAATTACCAGTGTATACTATGTGTAACATAAATCGTCCGACGATTAAAAAAAAAATTGTCAAAAGTGCTCCAATTAACTTCTAGCTTTCCTTACTTCTGCTTCCTTTTCCATTACCTACCCAAGCTCCTAAGAAGTGTTGAGTGTACAAACAAGAACTGCATTGCCAATCCATCTTTCCAACCTCCATCTAGAAATATCCAGATGCTGGTCTCATGACTCTCATCTCATATACTCCAAGCCCCTCTCACTTACCAAACACACTGATGCATACCAATCTTAAGTATCGCTATCCTCCTTTCATATAATTCACCAAGTGAGCATGTCAAGAAAGTGTCATGCACAGTGGTACAAACCGCAGAATACAAAACACCAGTTATCTTAGACAGGTACAATTGTAGACCATATGTGTGTCATAGCCTACCCTCTCTATCTTCATCTCCAACATGTATCGATACTCATTTTCATGGTTGCTAATTTCTTCTGGATAGCAAAAGCTATAGGCATCTAGTTTCTAATCAATCTAATACAACTTATTCAATCTAATGCAGCTTAGACTTGGTGACAGAAACATCAATAAGATCCAACACAGTCTTGTATTCCCACAATAGCTTAACACCCATCACCATCACTAATTCTCCAAATCCACGAATAATCATACTCTTGCCACCATCTCTCCTACTCTAAAAACCAACAAAATCCCCATCCTTATACTAATCAGCTACCTCACATTACTGATATTGGAATCCCCTGCCCCACCCGAAAAGATCATCACCCCCATCATACCCATTCCCCAGCAACAGTAAACTAGTTCTAAGCAAGATCATACTACAAAGCACCAAAAACGAAGTCTTTTGATTTCTTAAAAGCAAACTTCTCACATAAAAACTATCAAGGGGCTGTTCAAAACCAGATTAACACACACCTCAGCCAATTTCAAGCCCAATAGCAACTCAATCAGTCAACTCTTCTAAACAACTCATCATAAAAAATTATTTTGGGCAACAAACGGAGCACAAGTTCAAATTTTTCCTTGAATTCAACAAGGACCCATTAAAATCAACCACATAACAACACCAAACAACCAATCATCCTAAGTCTAGATCTACATATATACAATGCAAAAACAAACCAAAAAAACCCAGAAAAATTCAAGAGGAGAGAGAAAAAGGGTACCTGAAGCCCGGCACGAGAAGAGCGAGAAACGGGTGCTTTCTTGTCGTTGTCCTTGTTAGAACCCGATGATTTCCCTGTAATCAAGCCCTTTGCACCTTTGCCCGACATTTTTGCTTCGTTTTTTCTTAGTGGTTTTTTTTGGTGGGCTTTTGTGGTTCCCTCCCAAAACTAAGAACCCTTTTTCTTTGAATTTGGATTGAAGAAAACCCCGAAAGGCTCAAGAGTGTGAGGATTTGGGAGGAGAGAGAAGGGAAAACAGAGAAGAGAGAGAAAGGGAAGTGGAAGAATCGCAATTTTTTTTTTTTTTTTTCTTTTTTGTTTTATATTGAGAGGAAAAAAAACACTTCTAAAAAGCGCTAAGCGGAGAAGGAAGAAGGAAGCTTTGGACATTGATGATGAAATGACAAAGTTATCTTTCCGTATTTGGGTACCCCCAATGCGGTTATACATATTGGTTCAACTGGAATTAAATCAATATCTGGTCTCCAATAGAGATTTAATATTGGTTCACCAATTGAACAAATATCCAAATGGTTCTTGGGAGAGAGCATTTCTCTTCTATTTGAATCAAGCCAAAAATTCCCGTTTTTTCTTGTACTCTTTTCAGAACCATAGATGTTAAAGCATAAATGCTAAAGCATAAGCTCATATTTCTCTATAAAAGTTGGCTTAGAACATTGTCACTACTCACAATCTTCTCTATTCACAATTCGATGTCTACTCATTTCTCTTTACAGCCAAAATGGCCAGCTATTCTTCATCTTCCTCTTCTGAAAAAGAAGAATTACTTCTAACTCAATCCCAAGCTTTGTTAAGCCGGGTTATGGAAGATTCGGAATCCAGTCGTTCGAAGGCAACAAAATAATCGTCGCTTTCAAAATGAGATGCTTCGAGCCATATCGAATAGCTCACAACCCGAGCGGCTTATTCAACATCGAAGTGTCATTCATAGAGAGCGTGATGTAGCACATAATCGCTTGATGAAATACTATTTCGCCGAGAATCCTATATATCCTCCTATCATATTCTGGCGTCGGTACCGCATGTAAAAGCATTCATTCGAACGAATAATGCAAACGCTAAGCTTTGATCCCTATTTTCAACAATGACCCAATGCTACAGGCAAACTCGGGTTATCTATTCAACAAAAATGCTCTGCTGCTGTGAGAATGCTTAGAAGTGCCTATGCTGCCAACACAGTTGATGAGTACTTCAATGTTGCGGAAACTACAGCAGCAGATTGTCTCACCCATTTCATTGAAGGTATAATTACTCATTTCAAACCCTTTTATATGGGAACACCAAATGCCAATGTTTTGGTGAAACTCCTTAATGAAGGAGAACATCATGGTTTTTCCTAAAATGTTGGGAAGTATTGATTGCATGCATTGGAAATGGAAAAATTGTCCTCAAGCAATGTAGGCCCAATTTTGTGGAAGAGCTAAAAAAGCAACAGTAATCCTTGAAGTCGTAGCTTCTCATGACCTTTGGATATGGCATGCTTTCTTAAGAACACTAGGTTCGTGCAACGACATTAATGTCCTTGATCGATCTCCTATGTTTCAAAACTTTTGGCGAAGGTAAAGCACCCGAAGTCACATATATGGTGAACGGACACCAATATCATATGGGGTACTATCTCACCAATGATATATACCCAAAACAGGTAGCTTTTATGCCTTCAATCACCGCTCTTCAAACCGCAAAGCAAAGTTTATTTGCTAGACACCAAGAGGCGGTAAGAAAATATGTTGAGTGGGCTTTTGGAGTTCTACAAGGAAGGTCTAAAATTCTTCAAAATGGAGCTCTATTCTACACGGTTGAGAGGATGGTTAAAATCTTGCTTGCTTGTATCATCATGTACGACATGATAATGGAGGACAAGCGAGATACGTATTTGAATTACACTGATCAATCGGAATTTAATGAAGATTGAGCCTCTATTAGCTCTGCTCGTGAATATATGGAATCCTCTACCGTTCGAATTGTAAGCTTGCATTCGAGATAAAGAAGTACATAAACTTCTGAAAAACGACTTGATCGAGAATATGCGGGGATGATTTGGTAATGGTAATGAGTAAACCAACAAAAAAAAAAAAATGCATGATTTCAGTATTTCTGTATTTTATTTTCAATTTGCTGTATTTTAATTAATTGTACTGTAATTTTCTATTTTCATAATAAATGAATGTTTATTTATTGTACTTTATTTGGATACAATTTTCTAGCATTATGTGTATTTTACAATGTTTAATTAAAATGATTTTTATTTTAATTCAATGTAATTGAATAAAGTCAAAAACAGAAAAAAAAATTAATTCGTAAATTTTACTTTTTTTTTAAAAAAAAACGAGTTTCATCTAAAAATAATAATTAAATGAATTTATTAACGTAATTTATTAACAATTTTGATCTAATCATTACTTATATTATTAAGTTGGGAAATTATGAGAGATAAGGTGTAGTGGAAAAGTGAGGTGGAAGAGAGAGAAAAGTGGAATAGAACCAATAGATGTTCTCTATTGGGGGTGTTATTTATGAAATGGGTTAGGAAGATGGTGGGGGATAAAGTAGAATAGAGAGAAAACCAAATAGAACCAATAGTTGGTTCAACCATTGGAGGTGCTCTTAGAAATTGACTAAATATCTATGTTAATTTTGGCCCAATTTAAATCAGATCTCACATCCTTTTTTTTTCCTCACATATTTTCTTTTTCTTTTTTTTTTCTTGAGTGGAAAGCCACAACAACAGCGCTTTAACTTTCTACGAAGTGATAAATATCCGACTCAATAACATCAGACATCTTATGTAAAAAATCTGAATCCCAAATGACAACCTTACACCTATATGCGCAAACTCAATATTCATTCTTTTCAATTTGAACATAATTTGAACTTACATCGAGTTCACTAGAAACCATCGTCATGGGAAGCTGACGATAGAAGGTGGAGGGAGGCAAGAATTGAGTGGATGGAGCTAAGGTGGAGGTGGAGTCGGGGGCTGGGACTGGGGCGGATGTGTAGATTTACATGGGAGTCGACGTAAAGGTGAAAAAATTGGGTGAATACTATTTTGGGCTTGGTTTTAGGAGTCATGCAAGAAATGAGAAAACCCTAATAAGATGATTTTAAAAGTCGGTGGTAAGAATAAGAAACAGCGTTGGTGTATGTAATTTTATCATTAATAATATTATCTTTCCTGCTGTCAAAAAAAAAAAAAAAAATACTTGGGATATGGCCCCAAAAATTTTCTTACCCGTGAATTGTGATTTATAGGTGAGAAGGGATTTTAAATTCAAGATTCAAAAATGCTCCCTAAAAGACAAACAATTAACTAGCTAAAAACGAAGTTAAAATCGAATCAATTATATTTTTTCTTCATATAATAGCTAAACTCAAAAACTTTTATGTTCTTATCAAAATATGCTTGTTTGGTGTTAGTTTTACTTATCAATCAAAGTCCTAGTAAGTTTTCTGAATATCTCCATCTGTATGAACTAATATAAAAAGGAAAATCGTTACTCAAGCACCCAATGTTGCATCTCATGGGTAATTTTTCTGAATATCTCCATCTATATGAACTGATATAAAAAGGGAAATCGTTACTCAAGCACCCAATGTTGCATCTCATGGGTAAATATATTACCGTCCAAACATGGGAACATGACGTTGAAAAGAAATATGTAGTCTTCCCTGGATATGTATCACAAATATTAGCATTTTCCAGCTTTCAAACCCATAAACAGTAAGACACTAAGTAAGCTTGCCCTTCTGATTCAACCCTTATACTTACATTTACAGATCAGAACAAAAATGATTGTAACAAGTATTGTGAGATTTTGTTCTGACTTTCCTCTTTAAGCATAAGGCAACAACAAACACTAATCTCACAGTCTATGTGCAGCACCAAAATCAGTTCAAAGGTAGCTAAAAGCACAAGCACCTACAGTTCAAATTTAAACAGGGTAGACATTTTTTCCTTTGATTCTAATCTGCTGGGAATTCCTATATTTTGATTTACTGGACATATTTCGAGGCTTCACTTTCCTGCGATAATAGTTTTTACCTTCTTTCGGAGTAAGAATGATGATGATGCTGATGATTGACTAATAATTTTCTGCAGATTGCCGAAAAGCGAAGTGATTAAGGAAAATAAGCAACTCCAACCTGTTCCATTAATCGTTTTCCTGTGGTATGTTTTATCTATATGTGCAACTCCGGATTTTCAAGTGCTCTTTGTACAATAAAAGACAGTCAAGTAAGCGCAAAGTAAGAGCGACAAAAACTGCACTTTTTCTCCTGATCGCTTCTGCTTCCAAAGAATTACAAAGGGTATAACTTCAAAAAACTATCAACAAAAGAATGTCAAGTGAATAATCCCATGCTGCTCATGAATATCCTCCCATCATGATGTAAACATAGCCATCTTGGCTTGATGTTCTCCTGCAAATAAATATAAAAAAGAAGAAAAGGAGGGTGCATTACTTTCAGAACATACTTTAAGTTCCATTTAGACCCCTTGACAAGTATCTCCTTGTGGTAAATTTTGTTGAATTACGCTCGTCTTTAAAAGCAAATGATCCAAAACTTTTTAGATTAGAAAAACTTAAGTGGAGCTCAAAAATAACAAACAGCAGGTCTTCCTTGAGTTGTGTACAATTAGTGTTTAAACCAATATAATGACAGAAACTCTACATTTAAGTTTGGCATAGTACAAAATAGCCTGTATTCCAATTTGAAAGTGGAAATTCTAAGGACAGACTCATTCATATTCAAGCAGCAATGGTTGGTTGTTACTAAACATGGAAGTCATTAAGCACAATTAGCAAGAAGGAAGGTTGGAAAGCGAAAGTAAGTCAGTACCTTCTGTAGAAAATGAAACCTGCAAATCCAACAGCACCAACAGCAACAAACCCAAGGAAGATGAGAAGTGTAACCAGCCATATTGATGTCCCACTATGTGTTTGAGTTATAAGACTGTCGTTGACTACGTCGTCTGCACAGTTTTGTAGATTACAGGGCTCTTGTCTAGCAGGCTGCAGTTTAAGGAACGAAGCTGGTTAAATAAAAAGCAGATGCAATACGGAAAGTATCAGAGTTACCCCAACTGTTCAGTTATATTTCTTTTACTAACATTTCATTTTCATATTCCTGGCAATCAAAAAAGTAAAAAATAAAAATAAAAATAATAGTATCCAAGAGTGCAACCCTGCACACACTTGCAATTTAGCTCTCAACACAGTGGTCACATTGAGAGATTAGTTGAATTATAAAACAGAAAGCAACAAACAAGGACATACTCACAGAAGGAAAGGAGAAAATATAAAGAAACATTTTAAAAGGTGGAAGGTGATCGTGGTGGTCCGTGAGGACCGTGATGAAAATGATGTCATTCTTAACTTATCTTTGGTTAATTAAGGTGTGATATTGTTTAGCTGATGGTAAGACTTACTCGACCATAGGACCAGATTAGAAACACAGAGCAATATTATATTCAACACCATTTAGTATGCTAAGACCCATTTTCAATTTTTCATTGATAAAGATTTTATATTCGCTTGTAACTGTTTGCATAACTATCTCAGCAAGTCAGGATGGCCGAGTGGTCTAAGGCGCCAGACTCAAGTTCTGGTCTTCGTGAGAGGGCGTGGGTTCAAATCCCACTTCTGACATATTTTGTTTTTGCTGATGGTAAGGCTTTCTGGACATAGGACCCAAATAAAATCCACAGCGAACACAGCGCAATATAATATTCAGCACTATTTAGGATACTAGAGCCATTGGAAACTTTTCATCAGATTAGATTTTACATTGGGTTGTTTGCATCATATATCTTAGCCTGTTAGGATGGCCGAGTGGTCTAAGGCGCCAGACTCAAGTTCTGATCTTCTGAGAGGGCATGGGTTCAAATCCCACTTCTGACATTTTCTTTTTTGCTGATAGTAAGACTTTCCGGATGTAGGACCCAGAGAAGTAGAGCCATATTAAATTCAGCACTATTTAAGAATACTAATGGCAATGGAAAATTTTCATCAAATTAGCTTTTACATTGCCTTGTTTACATAACAATCATAGCTTGTCAGGATGGCCGAGTGGTCTAAGGCGCCAGACTCAAGTTCTGGTCTTCGTGAGAGGGCGTGGGTTCAAATCCCACTTCTGACATATTGTCTCTTTTCCTCTTCTTTAGAGTTAAGAGACCTAAAATACAATTTCCTTGTGTGAATAGCCTTTTTGTTACTCACTTTGTAATACTTCCCCCTTCATCTTATATTATTTCTCCATTTCTTTTTTCTTGGCAAGGGAAATGGTAAAATTATTCATTCAAAGAAAACAAGAACAATACAGCTCAAAACCTCGCTTTATCTGAGTAAAGCCGCCCAGTGGCCTAGAAAAATAAATAAATGGAAAAATTGCCGCCAACCCCCCTATATAATGTGGTTTTTGTGAAAAACCCCCCTATAAAAAAAAGTTGCAAGGAACCCCCCTATATGACAAAAACGTTTTAGTAAACCCCCCTCTCCGGTGAGTTTTTGAATTTTCCGATTAGGTTCTATTTTTTTGGACAGTTTTGCCCCTCTTTAATATTATCTACCCTTTCCCCTTATTTTACCTCATTATCATTCATTGCAACTAACATATCCACTGTTCCCGTCTTTGAAATCCTTCTCATTCCCTCAATCTCTCTCTTGTTTGAATTCAATGTTTTTTTTCCTTTTCTTTTCCAAAAATTTTTGCATGTTTGGAGGGAAAAAATGGGGAAAAGGTAGATATATTAGAGAGGGCAAAACGGTCAAATAAAATATAAATTCACCGGAAAATTCAAAAACTGATCGGAGAGGGGGTTTACTAAAACGTTTTTGTCATATAGGGGGGTTCCTTACAACATTTTTTTTATAGGGGGGTTTTTCGCAAAAGCCACACTATATAAGGGGGTTGGCGGCAATTTTTTCTAAATAAATACATAAATAATCCAACACCTTCAATGAAAAGGAGGAAAGTGCAGAATAGTACAAAAAAATAAAAGAGCATACTGCCAACAACTTAAATAAAGTAGTAGATCAAACTTTCCAATCAGGAAATATCAAATATATAGATATGTCATCATGTTATAATGAATTGAACTGTTTTCTACATTTTGTAAAGTTTGAACTCACCTTTTCTTGATGGGAACAGTGGTCATCATATACCGGATAGTCTGGGGAAGATGTGTCTTCGATTACTGAAAAGCAGTCAACTCTTCGACTGCGAACCCCTCCACCACAAGGTGATGAACAAGGCAACCATGGCCCAGCAACCCATTTAAACACCTCTGCATAGAAATGGGTTATGAATTAGCTATAGTTACATGTACTTTGTGAATCCTGATGAAACTTTGACCATAGTTCCATCTAATATGCAAATCCTCGTGAATCTTTGACCAATTTTTACATAAGAACATGCGGTGATGATATGGCAACTAGTAAATAACAGGTACCTTTGGGCTTTGGCTGCGAAATTAACTCTGCACCGCTTGTACAATACCCTGATGAGGTATCACCATACACCATTTCAGGGTAAGTGCAGTCATTGCAACAGATGAATCCATCACCATAGTCTACTTTATTCTCACACATTTTGCACCCATCTAGCACTTCGTTAGGACTTCCTGACAAGTTCATAATAATAAGATCCTGTAAGAATGACAATAGATTTTAAAACCTAGACAGTCAGAAACCTAGTACATAAACTCAGGATGCATTATGAAAGAACACTTTGTCCACATCAAACTCCTTCTGCAACCACATTATATTATCGGGGTGAATATCTCAGAACAGTTAACTACAGGAAAATTGTGAAAATGAAGGGGTTGTTCTTCTGACTCTGAAGAAACCATGCAAAAGAACCTGTTTGGAACTTACTACCACTATACTACAGTGATTTCAATAAAGATTGAAAAGACGATATTTAATTATGGATTGAAGGGAAGTCACACAAAATGAGAAGTGGAAAGATGAAAAGGAAAAGGATAATTCAAAAACATACCGGCCACACAGCAAAAAAAATGTGCGTGATCAGGAGGACATGGTGAATGTTTTGGCCCCTTACAGCGGCCATAGCAGTTGGTTGACTGATTATACACAAGACCACCACAGTCTCCGTTCAACTTATGCAGGCATGTCTCAGTCCAGTAGCATCCTAAAAATGCAGGAAACAAAAACACGGATTAGGATATCTAGCTAAACTTCCAAAGTATCAAAAGCTATTCACATCAAGAAAATTGATATGTTAATCACAAAGTGTAGCATCTGGAAATATCATTGATGGTTAGTCATTGACTATTAAATAGACAGTATCCTAAGTATCTGAGTGTCAGCGATCAAAAAGAAAAAAGAGGTGGCTTTATCTGCTTATCACATTGAACGGTGAGTGTATTTTCCAGAAAGGCAACAATTTACGCGACATTTACACAAGGCCTGGACAGAATGAAACCCAGCAAGAGCTCCTCAAACCACAATTTTTCAGCACCAAGTAGAAAGGGCTGAAGATGAAGCAAATGCCTTTGAGGAAAATTCTTTCAAACATTTTTTTTTTTTTTGGCAATTTATGGAAATTTTATCAAACACCAAATGGAAGTATTACAAGCGGATCCAGTGAGGATCTCTCATAAAAGCCTACAATACTCAGTGTCATCTATGTAGCATCAGGGAACAATGGGTGCTCACCTTTCAGAAAGGGTATCATCCATTGCACTCTTCATGTGCTAGATGAACATTAGACAAAACAAAAAGCCAGATTACATTGGCATACTCAAAAGCTAACTGACAAGCAAACATTCAAACAACAGCTAGAACACCAAGACTATAAGTTGCTAACGTAACCAGCTAGCTTTGCATGTTTCTATCCTCGGACACAGATAAGGAACTGGATCTGTTGGCAGAGTAGTAGCTGGCTCCTTTTCTTCCCCTGAAAAATTCTTGAGTTTCTCTCAAGCCAAATACAGTAAATAGTTGTAGCAAAGCTCATTCTCACACTTTTGGCTCTGTTGGATCTCCCCTTTGCATTCTGAATCACCCAGCTCAGTTTATCTTCCCAGTTGCAAATATTTCTATCAATGTGCAACCAGTGTAGGGTGTATTTCCACACTTCTCATGTGTAGCTACAGTCAAAGAATAGGTGGTGCAGTGTTTCAGGTTGAGTCTCACACAAAGAACAGATAGGATCACAGGAAACACCCAAACTAGAGATAACATCCTTGGTCCTGAGTTTACCATGTAATACAATCCAGAGTATAAATATGGCTTTTGGTTGCAGCTTCAGTTGAGCAAGTCAGATTTTTCCATCTGACATTAGCAGCATCCCCTCTAAGAATCTTATAAGTTTTGCTGATGGAAAACTTTCCTTTATAGAGAACAGCATCCCAATTTCCTATTATATGGCTGAATTTCCTCATGTGTAAACTTTTCCTGATCATCCATGAGGCTTGTTGAGGAATTTCCATTTGATTCAAGTCTTGGTGTTTGATATAATAAGTATGTATCCCGATCATCCAAATTCTTTCAAACGTATCCAATCTTTCATGAACAAAAAAAGGGCCAAGATTTCACTTGGTTCCCAACTAGTCAAAAACCAAAGCATCAAGGCATCAACTCAAAAAAATAGGCTCTCACCAATGGCAGGGTTTAAAGTCACATGTATACACTGTTTTCTACATGTATAGGGCTCTCAAGAGAGCAACCTGTTTCATCACTAGTTGATTGTTGATTCGAATACTACCACATCTCTTGGATTCAATCTTCCCCTTACTCCTTCCTCCTTGAGACTGGGCCCACGAGAAGCAACAAACACCCCGAAAAATCCATAAAACAATCAATCCACATATATTAAGTCGGAAAAGGACCTCTAGCAAGGAATTACTACAACATCATTCATGAGTCTCTCTAGGAACAAAATCCTTATTGAACACAAGAGAAGCAACATAGTAATTGGACAAACATTTCGATCTAATAGTTTCCTGTTTGCATAACTTGCAGAACAAAAGTGTTAAAAAAGCTACCCCATGATAATCAAACCAGGGTTTGAAAAATATATAACAAGCTCAAACAAAGAGACAATCCTTTGTTACATCACATATTGCCTAATGCAAATCAATAAAAAATACCCTTCATTAATCACCATAAGGAACAACACCCAGCTTACAATACATCATGTCAATCAAAAAGCCCAGATAGCTGATCACAAATTATTGTCAAAAATTAAGCTACTTGCTCAAATTATTGTTAATCAAGAGAAGGTATTCTAAGGTTCCAGTTACTAGTTCTTCTTACAATACATCATGTCAATCAAAAAACCTAGACAGCTGATCACAAATTTGCTCAAATAATGTACACTCCATCTTATTACCCACCAATCAAACAGAATATTGCATAAAACCATAAACCCATGTATAATCAGACTAAACCCACAAAATATAATCCAAAAAAAATGAAGCAAAATTACAAAGAATGATTCAACAAACTTAAAAATTGGAAACTGGGTTTACCTTGGGAGGGAAAGTCTGATGAGACAGCCAAGTGAAGAATATAGAGAAAGAGGGGAAGGAGCAGCTTCCAACCCCAATTCTCTCCCTCCATTGACATTCTTTGGCAGAGTTTTAATGCAGTAAACAACTCAAAAACAGAGCTTTCTTTCTAGTTGGAAGAAAAGGGGGAATTAACTGTTATATTTATTTGGCAAAAACGGACCCAAATGGGCAAATTATGCATTGTTGCTTAAAGTAAACTCGCGGGGAAGAGGGTTTAGGCAGCGTGATCAATGGTGGTTAGGATCCATGGTTGATTAATGTGATGGATAATTGGATCTTAGTGGGATGCACATAACATAAGATAACACTTTCTTAAGTTCCAACCTTGAAAAAGGAGGTGTGTGAATCATGCAGCATCAGTTAGGGAATTCTTAAATTCTTTTTGGCTGAACATGTTTTGCAATTGTAATGGTGAGAAATTGGGAATGATCCATCTATAATGACCGTGGACTTTTTAATCTTAATTAGATCGTGATTCCGTGTGATGCATGGGGTAAATCTATAATTGGTTTAGCAGTGTTTAAACTTCGTAATCCATTTCTACATGATAATTTTTTTTTTTCCCCTTTTATTTGGTATCGGTCTAACTATCAACATAGTTCATAAAAAAAGGGTATTTTGCGTGGAACCCCTTATATATAGGGTTTTTTGTGAAGTCCCCCTTATAAAATGTTTTTGGTGGGGAACCACCTTTTAAAAAATTCCCGTCCTGTTAGCCCCCTTTACTCTCTTTTCCGGCCAAAAAATGGTGTGTTTTTCCCGTTTTACCCCTCATGTGTGTTTTTTAACCTATTTTCTTTCTATTTTCATATTTCCTTTTCCTTTATATTTTTCACCAAAAAATCTTTTCCCCCTCTTATAATTTATGGTCTTTGTGAAGAT
>BSSO01001106.1:0-25867 GCA_030267885.1 Mesembryanthemum crystallinum
ACAGCAACAAGTATGATGTAATTCAACAGTTAATTTGATCCATTATAACACAAATAGACAAACCCCCCACAAGGTCCTCATCTGCATTGGAACTTCATATGATATGGGAATGACCTACTTAGAACAAAGAGTATCTTATTAAAGGCAAATTCTTGTTTGAGACGTGTCTCATCGAATTATTAGATGAGACGCATGAATAATAAGGGTTTGTAGGTTGGGCCTAGATCCACTTATTGAAATTGGGCTAAGTGGTTGAGACTAGTCTCATTAGAGACAAGCTACTTATTAAAATGCCAATAAAGTATCAAATTGTATAGTTCAACATTCATACTTCTATTCAGTTACGCACACTCAGAATTTTGGATCATCAGAAGCAACAATTTTTGCCCACCAATGCTATATAGAGTCCATGCAATTGTCTAAATGCCAATGCAAATCTTAGATGACTTAAAATACATAAATGATTATAGAGAAAGCTTCAATAAATTGGTTTTAAGATTACAATTGCCTACCTGAAGGAAAATGCAATTTCCTCTCCTCATTTGGTCGACCAAAAGCTCTGATATTGGGTAACACAGCCTTTACTGATAAACGAGGCGAGCAAGGCCGAGGTGCATAACAAGATAGTGGCTTATATGATCTGGAGTTCATGATGTATCCATTTATGCTCATTTCTCTAACCTGACAAGAGTTCAATACCCAAACCAGGGTTACCATGGCGTACCAATTCACTTCAGTACAGAGCTTATACTACTTTTAAATCAAACTAAAAACAAAGCTATGATACGAAAATTAAAACAAAAGCATAACACCAAACACATAAATTTAACCAGAAAAACAAAACTAAACTATCGTCAATTTCTGAAAAACAGAAGATAAAAGCTCCCAAAAAAAAAAATAAAAAAAAATCAAAAAAGTTGCAGAAAAATACCTGGTTGGGTGAAGATGATGGAGAAAGGAGTCAATCCTGCAATATCCAATGGAAAAATGTGTTCTTCCAGAACAGATCTACAACAAAAATGGCGGAACTTTAACCCAATTACTGTAAAATAACCCTATAGAGAGAGAAAATGAAAGGCACTTACTTCTAGGTTTTCGACGGCGAGCAAATTCCGGCGAACATGAGTGGAACAACGGCGAGCAGGGCTGAGCGAAAGGCTCTCAGTCTCTCTCCACCTCACTCTCTTTGCGTATCTCTATCTCAAGGCGCCCCTCGGTTGGGTTGGGGTTTTGGGTTAAGCTTCTTTGTTTCTTTGGGTTGGGGAAGTTTATTCCATTTTCCTTTTCCAAATTATCTGGATAAGTTTAAGTTTAGTTCTGTTTTAGTTAATTCACCTAAGTACCTGTTCTTTTCAATTTTGATAAGTTTCAATTCAATTGAGTTCTAATAATTCAGTTCAGTTCAATTCGGTTCATTTTAGTTTAATAAGTCAAATTTAGTTTTTATCATTTCAAATAAATTCGGTCCAATTCAGTTTTAACCATTTCAATTAAAATAAGTTGAAAAGACGATTGAGGGCTGTTGGTTTAGTTTCATTTTCTTTGGGGTTTCATGGTCAGTTAACGCTTAGGAATTGTTATTGATTGATATTAATATAAGGAAAATAGTTAGTGATCCTATTATCAGTAAATATTTGATTTTTGTTGTTATAAAATTTATAAAACAAAATTTATTTTATTCATTAATAATAATTTTACCAAATAAATTTTGAAGCTACAACCATAGTCACAACTAAAGTTAATTTGGCGATCTTATCTATACTAGCTTTCAATTTGCAATTATAACTACATCTAGTTTATTTTTAGCATTCATAATTTAAGACACAACTAATTATGCCAAATATAGCTATAGTATAAACAAATATTAATATTGATAGTGTAGAGATTCGAAATTCTGATATTGTTTCTAAAATTGGTTGATTTGAACCGTAAATGAATATACAAATTTTGGCTACCATCATGTATACTTTTAAGTTTCTAACATGATCATAACAACTTATCCTTATTACAATTTGAATGAAACACTATTTGCCATTAAAATCAATGCTATATTACATTTTACAATGGCATGCATTTCAATCAATATATATATCTTCTGAAAAAACAGATTCAACCACTTTAGAAATAGAAAGCAGCAGCAGTGGTAGCAGCAACACCAACAATGACTGAACCCTTGCTCAATGAGGATGCAGCGCTCTTGGGGTGTGATGCATCAGACTCAGAGCCGGAGTCGGTAGAATCCGAAAATGCACCCTCAGGGACGGGGCCGCCCACAGGGCCAGCCTCGGCGAAGCCACCAGCTTCAGCAGGGGCAGCACCATCATCATCTTGATTGCCAACGCTGTCATTAGAGGATGGGGAAGCAGCTTCCTTAGAAGGTGCAGCTTTTGGAGCGTTAGCAGCTGCCTCAGCAAAGGCCATCCCTAGGAGGGCAAAAAAGACCAGAGCAACAACAAACTTCCTAGCCATAATGTTTGATTCTTTGGGTTATTCAAAGATTTTTGAAATAGGAATTTATTATTTGTAGGAATTAATAATGCTCTTAGGTCTTGTAGATGGTGCGAGTTTGTAATGAAGATTGAATGGGGTTATTATAGTGGGGAAAGTAAGTGGCTAAACTTAGATAAAAGATAGTGGTATATGGAGTTGCGGGCTTGTAGGAAGATTTATGGTGAATAGCTAGCTAGCTTTCATAACAATTTTTGGTTAATACTAATTGATTGTTCGAGTTTAGATTGAAGGTGATGTAATAATAGGCAAAGATCCATGAGGATAGTGATCATATCTAAGAATAGATCATTAGATTTGACTAACAAAAAAAATTACATATCCTATTTTTGCGCTTTTTTTTTTACACTAAACTTTTTTAAGTCTATGCATCAAAATCTCCACAAAAGCGTCATTTGATATGTTTTCAACTTGCACATCTCATGTATGGTGTGCATTTTACCTGTAGAAAAAAATGAAAATGCGTAACTCTTCTAAAGGGATATGATTGTGAGTTTACTGTATATATCGAAATACAATGACAATAAGCAATAAACGTAGCTAGATACCGTCTTAAATTGTCGGAAAATCTAAATTAATGTGCAATCTAAGTTAATGTAACAATGACAATATGCAATAATAATCCGAGCCTTAAGAGCCAGAGGTGAATTCAAATCTCTTTGAAATTTTATAACGTGACTCATGCTAGACTACAATAAAATTTTGTAGATGTTCATTAGACATGTAGAGTGGGTGAACAATCTTGAGATCATTTGACATGATCATATAAATGACTCATATAAATGGTCCTTAATTGTTCAATTGATCTTTAACTCATAACTTAAGTCAGATTTTAACGCACAAGAATTAGCACTTATCTTCTGAAGTAAAGGGCTTGATCTCGTGTCACCCCCTTTAACAAAGAAATAGCATTTTCCTTGACATAAATTTGGACTTTAATCTCTCAAATTGCAAGAAAAACAAGCAAATTAGATAATGTGAAAAATAGCTAAATGGCATCTATCGTGTTACAAATCAAACAAAGGGGCAAAGACATAGTAACCTCCACCAAAGATTTACATGATGTGTATGTGTCACTCCTCCAAGAAAGAAGTGATGATTATAGTAAATCCAGGAAGAAATACTTCACTAAGTACTCGTTATATCAGGTCTCGAAACCGGAAAATATAAGAAATCCGTAGAACATCCAATAGACAAGCAAACACAAATGACCTAGATGATGCTCATTCAACTGAATGACGTTGAATTGAACTTAATCGACACTAATGCATAAGAAGACTAACTGAACTGAATGCGGAATGATATTAATGAAATTAACCCAGTCGGAAAAATGACTTTGCATCATATGTGTTGACCCTAGGCCCTAGCACCATAAACATGGAGCAAAACACAGAAAACAGCCAACAATATCAAATCACCTAAAATGCGCCACCACAATCGAGACAAGAATCAGTTCAATAACAAAAGCATCAAAGAAACACTATTGCTTCAGAGTGCACAAGCAAAGAGCAGTTCATTAGAAGCATGAGAACCATTAACCACATAAATCACACACATTATTACTATCAGAAAAATGGCAGAACTTCCATCTAATTACAGAACATCCAACACTTCGACCTAGTCAATACTGAAGGATTTGGTTCCCAGAATCACACTGTTCAGGCATTAAGAGCAGCACCACATTTCGAAAGCTGAAACCGTCAATCTGATCTGTAAAAGGGATTTCCAATTACATGATACTAGGGTAGGGGGTGTAAAGAAAGGTCACAGGGTGCCAAAAGTATCTGAAAATTTCACACCTTCATTAACCAACCAACCCTACATTACAAAAATGTTGGCTACAATGAATATACAGGAAAATTTTACATAGTTATCAAGAATGAAGTGAATCTGTGAGTCCTATACAGACATTACTCGAAGAATGTACACAAATCATGTTGCGTATTCACAGCAATCAAAGGGAAGGGTGAAAAAAAATCCTTCACCAGACTGCAAAAGACTTTACAAAGATCAAAATCTTCCTAAAAGACAAGAAAACAACAAAGAGCAAAAATTGATCTCTTTAACAAATGATAATACACAAGAAAGTGGCTCCAAGTTGGAGAAAGGCAGGTCAGATTAGAAGCAAAGGACAAGAGGCTTCTTTTCTTGAGTGAAATGAGAATAAAATGGAAATTACACTCTTCGACCTCCAGAACATGCTGCCATTTCCGAGGAATCATCAAATATGCACCCAGATTTCACAAGCACTGTGTTGTCAGAAGCGTTTATTTACAAGCAAACAACCCATCCACCCATTTTTACAGAAACAAGCTCTTCCTACCTTACAGGGATCAATTACAACAAAAAACAGCAATGCTCCCAAGTTAAACTAAGGATACAACAAAACATGTACAAACAACAGCCATACAGAAGTAAATTTCAACTTTACAAGCGAATTAGGGCTACGCTTAAAAGGACCATCAGACGACGAAGAACTCACAGTCTCATACTAATAAATTTCAGTGCTTGAAGGAAACATTGACAGATAAGGAAATTGCAAAAAGATTGCAACTCCATTGCCATTTCAATTATTTGAAAGTTATATATATTCTCTTTATGACACTTTCTTCAAGAACTATCAGAAAGGCTCCTCTGAACCCATGGTAGGCCATTATAGAGAAATTTACTGCAGGCAGCCATAAAACATCTTTCTCTTGAGAATCAGCATAGCCTGATTCAATCACGAAACAAAGAGTGCTCCCTGAATCATATGATCAAAATCTTCGGGTCAAAACATGTCCAAGAAAGAGCATTCTGTAATCTAAGCCACTCAAGTTCAGTGCAAAAGTAGAACATTAAAAATGTTTATCGAGCCCTATGACAGCAAGAACCTTAACAAGAATTATCATCATCCACAAACCATCTCTTAAGTTAGTTAGAGTGTATTAATTAGTAAGCTCAGATTTAACTTGAACTGCAACGACAAGAGACAGATTTAAAAAATAAAAAATCGTATGCATGGGTATGGCTTAGCACATGCAGTGAAATACAACCATGGCTGCAACTAAATGGCATAACAAGTACTTCTAAGACCAGATAGTCTTTCCAAGTAACCATTAGGAAAGACTGATAAGGAAGGTAATCAAGGATTCTACAGTCACACTACCAGGCAGGTCTTCAGCGAAGAGAATAAGACAATAACATAATAATACTTGATGGCATGATAGTTAAGCCAACCATCAAATGTAACCCACACTGGTAAACTAATCAAGGTAAATGATGTTCAAATTTAAGAGTATTAGGTACTGCATCTAATGATGTCCTTTAGTGAGAAAAACAGGAAGGAAAAGTATTTTTCCTTCAATCTGCATTCAATAATACTTACTTTTACCGTTGAAAAAGCCACGCTCGCTGAAGAAGCAAATGGAGCGCAATAGGAATGGCAAGTATCAGCAAACAAGGAGAATCAGATATCCATATCCCACCAAAGAAATACAGATAGCACAACTTTTTAGTCCGATGGAGCACGCCTCCTCTTTCCATATTCAGCATCCCTTGATCGAGACCTGTGATCATCTTCTGGCATAGCTCGTGACCTGCTCCTAGGTCTTGATGAAGATTGCCCTCTGTCATAATCATCATCATAACCTACGTCCCGTTCCTTTCGCCGATGCTCTCTATAGCCATCCTTATCATCTCTGTACTTGCGTTCCCTATCAGACGGCTCCCTTTCATCACGATATTTCCTCTCAGAGTTTCCAGACCAATCACGGTCAGAAGTCCTTTCTTTTTCCCGTGGAGCAGCATTTGTCCTTGCTCCCTTTTCAGGGTTTGCCGCCTCACCATATCCATAATCAGAAGCACCATCATCACCACCGTAACTGGACTCTCTTGTCCTTTGACCAAGTTCTTCTCCATTCCAGCCACCCATGCCAGGGTCAGCCCACATTCCACCAGGATGTCCTTCCATTGCATTTGTACCCATCATTCCCATTCCATTAGGTGCCATGCCACGGCCAAAGAAGGCAGGGTTAACATGAGGGGCCACACCAGCAAGTCCCATAGGATTGACAGCTGGAAATGAAGGCATCATCCCAGGAAAAGAAGGACCAGAAAAGCCTCCATACCCACCCCCTCGACCCATATACGTTGGATCAAACCCAGGTCCCATCATGGCTTGAGGATGCATCATTCCTCCACCAGGTCCCCCGAATGCAGGACCTCCAAGACCTTGCCCGAAATTACCTACAGCACCACTACCCATACCGACAGCATTTCCAAGGGAAGCTCTAGGACCCATAGGTCCTCCTCTTCCTCTTGGTCCTGCATTCCCAGGACCCCTTCCAGCTCCACCCTGTCCTCCTCGCCCCCATCCTCCTCCTCCTCTTCCATAATTTCTTCCTCCATCTCCAACTGGATAATTCATCCCACCACCTCCTCTGCCAGCCCCATCGTTTACATTTCTTCTTCCCTGTGGCTGAGACTGAGGCTGTGGTTCATTTTTATTTGCATAAGCAGCTCCCATCTGCTTTAAAGTCTGGGGTGAAGCAAAGGCCACAACACAGGCTCGTCCATTAAAGAGATATCCGTTCATACCTTCTTTGCATGCAGAAGCGGCAGCAGGATCATAAAACTCAACTTGGCAATAGCCTTTTGATTTACCACTAGCTCTCTCATCAAAAAACTTTATTTCTTTGACTTTTCCATATTGAGAAAGTACACTTTCAAGTTCTGCATCAGTGGTCCACCAGTGAAGTTCTCCCACAAATAACATGGTCGGACCATTCTCCATTTGTGGGCGGATAATATTGTCATTGACTACGGTATGGCTCATATTCGCATTTACGTTCCCTGCCATCTCCTGAACAGCAATTGGTCGCCCTATGCTAGGATTTGCAACTTTACTAGTGTCTGGAACATGGTTCACAGTTTTTGGGGCCATAGACACCGGAACTTGATAACCCATATTCCCAGATGAAGGGTCATGAGTTCCCATCTGTGATGATAAAGTCCCAGTAATGTGATTAACAGATCCCATTTCTGGTGCCTTTGCCATTGGTCCTCCCTTCTGCTCAGGGAAACTAACCCCTGCATTTTGGTATCTGCTATCAGAGGGAACCCCAGAATTGCCCAGGTTATGTGACACACCAGCATCTCTTCTAGGCTCGGGGACATTAGATGTTTGGGTTTGGACACCACCATTTCCGACACTTTTGGAAGCGCCCGGCGCCTCAGACCGATGAAATTGCATGAAACCCTCCCCAACATTAACACCATCATACAGATCCTCATAATCATCATCTTCTGCCATCAGCTCCTCATCTGCTAGTGCGGGAATAGCTGCACCCCCCTGATACTGCATCTTTTGCCCACCTCCATAATCCTCATCACCATAATCTAGTTGCTCTTCAGCAGCGGGATCCATCTAAGTCTACTTAACAGTAGCAATATTGCATATAGTATCTTCCCACCTAATTAATCACAACAACAGAGATAAGTTCATCACGATTATCATAAAGTCATCTCATAATTCAAATGCAAAGGCCTTACTTCCCCCCAAAGGTGTGGAAAGAGGGAAGTAACACAAAGTTGTGCTACTAGAAAGAACAAAGCTGCTATACTTGCTGTAAGTCAAAATTTAAGAAGTACAAACAAGGCTACACTCTGTGAAAAAATTGCCAAAAATTCTATCTCGAAAGATAGCCCATATATCAGTGCTTAACAAGATCATTGAACTAAATACAGCTACAATTTCCCAAACTTAAGTTATGCACCTGGTAAATCTGACTTACTTTCCTTATTACAAATACTTACAGGAAACATCAGCACCAATAAACCCTGAACAGCTAGTTGAATAATGTCTTTACAACTAATTAAAATCATAGACACGTTAATCAAATGAGCAGCTCTCTGATCATCACGATTTCAGTTCCCCAAATATTCCACAAAGTCATCATAGATATTTGAACCAAAAAGCTCATACACTCAATCAAGAGGCAAGGAAGCTAAGTAAAACTAGCCATCAATAACAAAAGATAACGAAGAACCTTCATCTAAACACTAAACTTTTTCAAACAATGGCCAAAAAACCCGACCGATGATCCTAAAGAAACACCATCTAATGAAATCCAACAACTGCCCACTTCACCAAATCACAATTCACAAAATTCAAGAGAAGATATTGGTTTCCCTAAAATCCCATGAAAATTTACGTAGATCTTCGAATAACCAAGAAAAACATGAACCTGAAAAAATAATAATAATAATAATTCATAGAAAGCAAATATCTATACCAAACAAATTTATATGAACAGATATCAAGGATTTGATCGATTTCCAGAACAATAGGTGATTGAAGAACAGAACAATACCATAATCAGAGAAAAATATAGAGTACAAGTAGATTTAGAGAGGAGATTTATTTTACCCAGTTGCAATTTATCGCGCTGCTTGTCTTTCTGGAGGGATCTAAGCTGCCTGAGTCAGACAAATGGATTGGTGGGCTTTCTTTTTCAATATTTTCCTCCCTCGTTTTTTTCTGCTAATTTTAATTGGGGATCACATTGATGATTAACCTTTTCATTTTTCTACAATCAAATCGTATATGGATTATCTTCATCTTTTGTCTTTTTAGCCCCCAATCCCCTACCAAAATAAAAATAAAATTAAAGAGATAAGGCTAGGGCTATAAACGAGCCGAGCCAAGTTAAAAGCCAAAAAATTGACAACTCGAGCTCGGCTCAACTCAGCTAAACAAGCTCACCAATCCATTTTTAGCTGTACAAGATCACAAGCCGATCATAACGCTTAACAAACGAGCTGCTGAGCTCGATTAAAACTCGTTGAATCAACAAGAAGATCCAGATCTAACTAGAAGAAGCAACAACAACAACTGCAATATATGAAGCTAGAACAGCAAAAATCAAATCAAATCAAAGTAGAATTACGATTTAGAAATTAGAACCAGATCTACAAAGTACAAACAACAAGCTCAACGTTCTAGTGCTATATCTACGGAAAAATCAAAAAGAAAAACAAAAATTGACACAAAAAAAATACCTCTACAAACCCTAAAATTGGAAGCTATAGAGAAATTACAAGCTCGTCGTTGGCTCCGTCGATCTTTGCTTGCCGTCGTCAACGATCAAAGTCCAGTCATTCTTCGAGCGATCTGAGAGATGAATTGAAGGAGGCAACCACTGCGAGAGAGGATTCACTGGTATTTTGTGATGAGAGTGAAAACGAGGAGCCGAGATGAGAGAGAGAGAGAGAGAGAGAGAGAGAGAGAGAGAGAGGGGTGGGAAGAGATTTCGATGCAGATTTTTTTTGTGATGGAAGCAAGTGGGTGAGAGAAAAATAGAGGGGGTGACTATGAGGATGACTAGGGATGACTTTAGAGTATGTATGACTTTTAAATAGTTGGGTCTAATTAGAAGAGTAGAATGATAAAAACGTGGCCCTCTTTGATTGCAATTTGCAAGGGTGGTGAATGGTGTGATTTATTGGGCACTATTGTGACTCGTGAGTATTGGACAATAATGAGGAGTACTAATAACTCCGCTTTCAGTTGAAATGTGTTGAATTTAACTGAATTACACGGAAATAAACTTCCAAAATTAGTAATAAAGTAGAGGGAAAAATAATTTTGCAAAATTAATCCGAATGGAATGGAACTAAACTGAATGTACAATTGAAACAATAAAATGAGAACACCCTTAACCTATTGGGTCAATCAGATCCATATCTCAATGTCCAAATTGTACGAGGAAGAAACTATTTAACAGAGATATGGTAGCATAATTTGCGTTCACTATGGAAATAATAACCAAAAAAAAAAAAAAAAAGCCAACCTCAACCCACTGGGGTAGTTGGACAAAAAAATGGTTCGACTTAACTATCCTGTTTGTGACCAAACTTGCAAATGATCAACCCAACCTGACCGACATGTTTACCAGGCCATTAGCCACACAACTTATCAACATGAACAATGTCACAATCTGAAAGCAACTATACAAGAAGGATATCCAGAGACGAATCACAATATCCAAATTGTACAAGGAAGAGATTATTCAAGTATCCAATACCCAAGTTAAGCTGAACTCTTAAAATGGAATTCAGCCTAACCAAATTGTCTAACCAATTGACTATCATGACATATCATTATATGAGAAGTTTAACAAAAGCAATCCAGCCCCAACGGTGGAGAACTGCAACCTACAGCTTCTTAACAAATGAATTACAAAAGAAGACCAAAGCTTTCTTACAAAACTGAATATCTATTATACACCACTTCCCTGGAGCCTGCAAATGCACGTTAATGCCCTAACGAAATTCAACCCATGCACAAACTGGAGCTCCAAATATTGAGAGCGGAAATCACTACGCCAAAATTGCCATTAGATACAGCACACACACATAAATGGATCCCTTTTCGATTTGCATCAGTACATCCCCTTGAAAACAGGATTTGTGCGACATATACTTGCCCCGTATTCATCATACTCTGCTTTTGTATGGCAGGCCTGCATAGAACAAATATATGTCATTGCACAGCTGAATAGAGAACCATGAAGAGAGTATGATCACTATTCAGTTTTTGTACCAAATTAATTTTTCAAAAAAATAAAATGGAGAAGTTTGCCAAGAATTCATTCTAATGTCGCAATCAAGATGGATGACCCCAAAAAGGATGGGGAGCATGAGCTTTCCTTATTTGAAGCACACCGATTACTTAAAAACATCATGAAAAAGAAATAAACATAACCATGGTTCCCACAACGCACAAGCATCAGTGAATTTGAGAGCATTACACCCAGTGGTAAGTGGTAACAGCATTGTTGTTCAATTATGCCTTGAAATTTTTTAAAAACAAGCAACATGAAGTCACAGAACTAGATGGGTTATTACCCACCTAATAGGATGTCAATTTGTATAACTTCTCATCCCCCTGCCCCAGAGAATACTTTTTAATTCATTCAATATCCAGAACCATCATATTAACTAAAACTATAGACAATAGCGCAGAAAGTAGCTGCCATGAACAGAGTCTTAATTGCATAGTCAATTAAACAATATGCAAATCTTGGAACTACTTCACAATAGGAGTGTTATTCTACTCGGAAGATTATGCTACTCAAATACTTGGACTAATTGTTCCAAACTAAAGTACCAACATCCAAACATCGTAACACTCCAATTAACACAAAACAAGATAAAGCTTCCTGATGGTTTGACCCTCAGATTCACAACTCTATTCAGTCACTGTCACAGTGTGTCACTGTGCTCAAGTATCATTGCTTAAGATTATATGTTATGCCTTTCTATTTCACAGCTCACACTACTTCTCAATATACTCATAGTGGCAGGTAGGAATAAATCTAATCCAGTTAAAACAACCCAAGTATCACAAAAAAAACGCTTATAGTTATACTTGAACAAGAATAGGCATATTATTTCACTCTTTGCAAGTATAGCAGGTAAGCATAAATTTAGGCATAAAACTGTATATATGTTGCCTGGACGAAATTGGAGCTCAACATAAGCAAGATATGCTAGTTACCCATGGCCCAAACAAATATAACATAAAGTTGGATTCCCAAAATGAACTAGAACTTCCAAATCGCATACTAGATAATACATGGATAAGTACACAGCATAAATAAGCAAAGACAATATAAAGCAGCTATAAGTCAAAAGGAAAGTAACATACCGTGTAAAACTCGGGAGTTGAAGCAAGGACAGATCCCCCAAACCATACGGCATATCTTTGAATGGGATGGCTGACTACATTGACTTCAACTGGTTGTGACTGACAGCAAACTAAGATGTGAGTGTTCCATTATATCAGAGATCTATTTACATAAAAACTGACTGACAAACTAATAGAACACCTACCTTCATTTCTCCACCAAGTCGTGCTTCAGATGCAAGAACTCGGGCATCAACAATCTTCTTTAGATCTCGTTGCAACCTTCTGTGGAAATCCTTAAACATAGTGGAACCTCCAGACAACACTATATTCTGGCATAAAGCAAATATTTAATCAGCTTCATAAAGTAGAAACTTTGAGTTTGCACAAACCCCTGACAATCAAGATGTTAACAGTTTGACATCGTGGAAGAAAAGAGATTACTGAAGGCAATATTTTTTTTTATGAGATTGATATAGTCAATCCTCCATAAGTTTGCAGAAACATGGTGATCCAAGGCCACAAAGTGGTATATGATCAAAGCATATAGGGATACAAGTACCCGATATAATACCAACAGCAGGGTGCAAACATAAAACCAATGTAAATTAATTTGGACATAACAGATGTTGGAGACCTGTGACCACAATAATTGTCCATCAACCACTGCATCGTTATCGTGTCTTCTATCAACCATCTTTTTAAAATGGAAAATCTTTTTTGTGCATAATAGCCAAGTTTGCTCAAATGAGTGTAAATTTAGAGTGTTCTTAAATGATGAATCCTGTTGTTGAACTCAACAAAAGCACTCCGTAAAAAGCATTTTCTGATCTTCAAGATTTTATTTTAATTTTTTTTATTAATAACATGTTCGAGCTTTGCCCGACTAATCCCACGGGTCATGAAGATAATGGCCAGGAAAACCTCCAGTGGCGCTAAGGGGACTCAAACTAGCTTTCAGTTGAGCTATCCCCTCGGGGTTCTGATCTTCAAGATTATGGGAAACACACTAGTAACCCTGTGTGTAACACAAAATTTTTACACCTGAAGTTCAACGCTTCAAGATCCCTTACACGTGTGGAGAATACTCCAATTGTATTTCATATTCATCAGTTCAAACATTCTACTTGGACACAATTTTGCTGATATCTCTTTAACTTTTTCCATAAATTCAGATTGCAGTACTTTTTACGGTCAGCATGGGCAGAAAGAGTAGGGTTTTTGGAGGAGTAGTGGTAAGGTGGTATGGGGTTAAGGTTAGAATGCAAAAAAGAGGCAAGAGAGAATCAAAATTCTTCTTTATACTATAAAATACTTTCCCTAGTTGGGGGAGAAAATGAGATTTTCATTTACCATTATCAACTAAAGTTATTTAAGTTGTGATCTTGTGAAGTCATATAAATGAAGGAAAATATTTCCCCTCCAACCATGCATACAATAAAACAAACAAAAATCACTTTTTCTAGCTGTTCAATTAATAGTAGCAATCAGAATTGACACTTGAGATTTTAAACCCATAATAATCCCATTGTTGTCCTGCCAGTCTTTTCTTCAAGGTTTGAGCATAACAAATAACTCGAAGCTGAAAAGATTTGCAAATAGGTATGGAGATCGCAAGCACCCTTTAGAATTATATAACCCCTTACCTTGTATAGTGCTCGTCTAGTATCAATTGGTGCAGATTGGATACACTTGTCAATAATAGCTGGTAGAGGAGTTGTAAAATCACTATTGTAAATCTCTGGATTAAAGAAAACCTGCATCATACATCCAATCAAAGCAATAAACAAAAGATAGCAACATAAAGGTTAAAGTTTAGAGAGAGAGACAACCAAAATTACTGAAGATATGGAGAAAGTAAAAATTTAAATAGACAAATAACACATTCCCAAAATTAACAAATACAATAGCCAGGATTCAGAACCATAGACTGCATTGCAATTAGGTCAATTCTTGCTTGCAGTATCAGCATAGTATCAAGACCATAACAAAAAGCTTATTTTATCAGCATAGTATCATACGCATTTACACTTTCAGTGATGTTCAAAATTAAAAAAATAAAAAATAAATAAAGCACCACACTATAAAAGAAATAAAGCCAACAGGCAAAAGCCAGCTTTCACATTAGAAACACAAAAGGAAAAAGGTGATAGGGTGTCCAAACTTGAGACTGAATTGAAATTATGTTCCCTTCATTTTTCAAGTATAATCCTTCACAGCAAATCTGGCTTAAGGCCACTATTTCAGCCCAAATTTCTATCACTACAATGATCATACTCTTGCCTTCCCAATGTCACGGTTTGAGATGGAAAATATATTCGCGATAAGCACGGAATAGAGCCATGAAAAAGTAAAGAGTCAAACACTGGATAACATTCCATCCCAAAGAGACCATTAGCAACAGATTTACAAAGTACAACTTTTCCTTTCTTGTTTTTATACATCAAATAATCAACAAAGCAAGTCAGTGGTCGGTGGCAAAAACCCCATGGTCAGACTCAGACCAGCCACTATACCATCAGCCAGACGTCTTTCACCTGGACACTATGATCATGCATCAATGAACTGTATACAGAGAAGAGCCAAGCGTCCTTACTTTGCTAGTAATGTTGATGTATTGAAGTCATGATACAACTCAAAAAGTCTGTGGAATAGCATTTAACAGCCTTGGCCAGATAGGGCCTAAACTGACAGAAACCTGAATTGACAACTTGATAAAGAAAAATTAGAACGATGACAAGTAGTCCCCAGGCCAAGCAGACAATGATTGTCCTACTTATCTTGTCATATTTCAAAATGGTTGTCCTACTTCTTATCTTTGTCATATTTCAAAATGGGTTGTCCCATTTTCCAAATGTTCATTATCATTATGTGTCATACGTACAATGGTTCGCTTAAACCATTCACTATTGGTTCTTTCCACTTAGATATTTATATTTACTCCTCAAAAAGCCAACTAGGACAATTACTGCTACATAGAGGGAGTACTCTTTTTTTTTTATATAGGTAAGCATGTTAAAAAAAATTTGTTCCATCTTAGAGGTAACCATGAAGAAGAAACTTTTATCCAAAAGAAATTTAGGAATATGTTGAAATTAAAAGATGGTATAGACGCAAATAAAACATCCTCTGCTTCATGATAAAGCCAACTCAGTTAATGACAACTAAATTAACCATTTACTACAAAGTGATAACACAGCTTCATTACTAACATACTAGAAATGGTCCATGGGGTTCATAGAGAACACAAACAAAGTGAATAAAGGAATTCATTAATCTATTTGGTATAGATGTGTGTACAAACATTAAAAAATCAATAATAATAAACCACGATGACGCCATCATATACAAGGTACTTTTCAAGAGTAAATATGAAAGAGAAGATGTCAAAGCCAACCTCAGGACCAAGGAACCGCTCATATCCGATATCACAAGAATATGGAGCTCCTGTCTTTGGTTTTATCCCTTTCCATTGCTTAATATATTTGGAAGGCTCTTTATCATGCTTGTTGTACTCCTGAATAAACAAAGTTGTTAAAGTGAGAAAGAGGTCATCTCCAGTAATGTAATGTAAATCAGAAGCACAATAGTGAGTATTTTCTATGTTCCCAATGCTAGTACCTTGACAATATCTGAGGAAGTGTAGCAATACATCTCCTTGACTTGCCGAGCAACTTCAAAGGAGTCCTCGGGTGGCACGTTCTCTCCTCTTTCCTACAATAAGTAATGTTAAAAAAGCATGCATTGACAAGGTCCTGCAAGCCATGAATAAACACATGCTGCTTTTGTGGAGATAGGAGAACAAAGTTACTTTTCAACGCTTTATAAAGCAATGACCATTTCTAAATCTAAAAAGTAAAATTTGAATCCGTGCAAGATGCTTTCCCCTCGATAAAAAGAGTGGCAAACACAAAATCCACTCTTGAAACTAAACCTAGCAAAAGCGAGGCCGTGTAAATTCTGAAATTGATCGAAGGTTACATGAATGACCTGGTGACCTACAGCTTATTTCTTGAATGCACTACAGTATACAAGCATTTAGCTTCGATTAGAGCATTGAGAGATAATAATAATAATAATTAATCAATTTCTTCTGAGGGTGCGCTTGGAATAGGGTGATATATTATGGGGGTTAAGAAAGAAATCATAAAGGAAAATAAGATGGTGGAGGTGATAGGTGATACAATGTGGAGGAGGAAGGCGGAGAAGAAGGTATGTAGGGGGGATACATTACCTAAACTGCCCAAGGTAATATTCCTTTGCCTCCTTCTACCACAATTTATACCCCACTACCACCACCACCTCCCTCCATTTTACACTTTAAATCCTTCCACTATCCCCCTTAATTTATCTCNTTGTCAGGTTAGGGAACCCTTTTCTCACCCAGGGCAGACCGACTACTGATGAGGCCTCCTAGCCACATCGTACTCATGTACGCCTACTCTAGTGGCTCATATAATTCCAAAAGAGAAGCACCAAAATAAAACATATTTGTGGAATGTAAGCTGCATCACCCATAAATTAAATTACATCAATCTGACCAAAGATGCAACGGAGTGTAATCGACCTCTTAAAAGATGTTAAGTTGCCTTGGAGTATAGGAATGCAGTCAGCACTGGAAACTAGATTATAAAAACATAAGAAAGAAACAAAGGGAAATTATACCCGCATGAGCTGTTGGACGAAAAGCGTAACATCTTTGCCAGAAATGGGGATTGACTTGATGCTGCTCCCTATGACATAACCTTCAGCAACAGGTACAACATGCGTAGCCCCATCTCCAACATCTACCACAACTCCTGTCATCTCACACTAAAGAAAATATCATCAACACAAATGGAACACTTAAGAATATAATTCAGCATTGTGCGCAAGAAACAAATCAAGTGATATAGAGGAAAGAATCTTGAACAATGTATGAGTGTACATGTCACACAGTAAATACAAATAAAATCACTTATCAAACATGAATGATACTCCCTCCCTCTGCCCAAAGTGTTTGCCAAGATTTGACCAGACAAATTTAAGAAATGATAATTTAACAAAAATACTTTCTAAGATCAATCTAACAACAGCAATTTCATATTATAAATTAATAATTTTCATCACATTATTAGTAAGTTAAATAATATTTTGGGGGGGGAGGGGGGGAGGAGAGAGAAGGGGTAGCTTCTTATAAATTGCCAAAATTTTATAGAAACTTCGAAAAGCCTCTTGAGAAGAGAATAGAGGAGGGGAGAAATATCTTCCACAGCCATTTCTCAGGTCTCGGTCCAACTCCAGCTGCTCAACATGAGTCTTATGAAAAAGCAAACCAGATCTAAAATAGCCAATAGTATTGATTGAACGATGAGAATCGTCAAGGCTTACGACCTTGTGATCGCAAGATAAGTCCCCCGTAGGCTAAATCCCCTACCCTGCCAGTCTACTCGATCAATACCCCCAAGAGAGGGTAAATCACTCGCTGACTATGAAGTGTGACAATAATTAAAGTATAAGCAGATTAGAGCCAATAGGTTTTTTACACACAAGCAAACCAGTAACTTTGAAAATCCCACATTCTCTACATGCAAAGTTTCTAAAGAAACATAGGTCACTATTGCCAACATATAAGATTGGAGTCAAATAGATGTTTCCCTATGCAAGCAAACTTCTGAGCTTGGATGTCACCCATTCTTTACATGTAAAGTTTCTCCAAAAGTATTGGTGCTGCCCTACATTCCTCCAAGACATACCTTCATGAATGCCAATATGGTTTACAAACTATGACGTTTACAAAAGTATTTCTTAAGGTACAAAACTGCTCTTGGAGCCAATAGGTATTTTTGGCACAAGCAAACTTATAACTTTGGAATCAGCCACCCTTTACATGCAAAGTTCCTGGACTAATACAGATCCTGCCTGCCCTACATGCTTCCAAGATGTTATACATTAAAATTGGCTCTCTTATGGATGAACCTTGATCATGAATGCCAGTTTTTTTTTTTTTTTTTTTTTTTTTTTTTTTTTTTTTTTTTTTTTTTTTTTTTTTTTTTTTTACTTCATTATTATTACGATATAAAAAATGTTGTACTCATAAGAAGGAAACAATTGTACCCTAAGAGGACAAGAAGTCCTCCAAAAAAGAGATAGAACTAATTACAAAACACCCCAATGTCATTGTACATTGTTGAGGTACTCCACTTAAAAGCCCAAGCAGCCTTGGCCCATAACGAAGCCACATACACTACTCAGAGTCTCCAATACAGATGAACTCAAGGGGGTTTGCCCATCACAGCAAAAATCCTAGTGTTACGTTCCAAACAACTGCACCAGAAGGTACCCAGCATAACACACTGCCATAACAGTTTATTGAATGCCAGTATGGTTATGAACTTGTTGTGTTGACTAAAATTCCCTATCCTAAAGTGCGAACTGCTCTAGCTATAGGATGTTCTGAAACGATACCAAAAGTGCCAAAGATACAGAAAAGAAGTTCTGCTAGACAGCAGACACATTTGCAGAAAGCCCTAAAGTTGTTTGTCTAACTAGAAGTATGGTTATGCAGGCTGTTGTCGGGAGAGTAAAAATCACTATCTCTGCACTCACCAACAACACAACTTTCCACCAATCCAACAATGCACCTAACGGCAACCAACCTATCTCTGCAATGGTGCTGAAAAATTCACAAAGGCACTTTAGAATACTTAACCAATCAAATCTATCAAGATTCGTAGAAGTGTTAATTAAAAAAAACTTTTTTCCATCACCATTAGTTCCTTAGAAAAATTAATCAAAAAAAATTAGGTTTCCATTCCTTAGCTTCTTTTCCCCTCGGTTGCAGATGCAGTACACTATCAAAAATATGCTCTTACAAAGTCCTCAATGAGTCATTTATCATAGGGGTCCTCACTCCTATGATACAACTGATACAGCAAAATATGCAACCAACCTTACATCTTACCCGGGTTAGACAGGGGAAACCAAATTTCAAGTTGGTTCATCAACCATCAGTTCTCATAAGCCCAGGTTCCATATACTTTCCACTATGTCTTTTTTATTCTACAGGATCTTGGCAAATCTGTTGCCTTACTTTTAAGAAAAGTTGTTCTGGAGATAGCAGTAAGACACCTGTGGCCATCTTCAAGGTGACTTGGAGTTCGTTCAAGATAATTCATCTCATTCAGACAGTGACATGCTGCTTCATATTGTTTTTGCACTCATCTCATTCAGTTAGTGATTCTGGCTAGTTGTAGTAGTCTCACCAAACTGACATCCAACCCATTACCCCAACATAAGCAGTAAGCACGTGGCATGGACACTTCTCACTAACACTAAGACAATAAATTCAGCATCAGCCGAGACTCAAGGTGTTCTTCTCAAAACTTCTTCTTGCCCTTCAGTTGTAGTTTTCTATTTCGCTTCATTTCAGCGAATTTCCATAGAAGAGAACAGGTGAGTAATCTTTATCAGCATATAAGCCAAACCACTGACTGAATTGTAAGTCAGTAGATTAGATAGAAACTGATGTCCGTCAGGCACTAATGTCAAATTAAAGCTACTAACATGGTAAATATAAATGACATCAAATTCAATCACCAAAAGTGATATGTAAACTTATAAGGAAAAGAAGAACAAAACTAGTGTGGAAGAATTTGTTCAACACATACTAAGTTAACTAGAGGGTACTTCTCGACAAGTTTGTAACTAATTCATGGCACTATAGGCCAATATACACTAAGGTTCTTCTTTCTTTATTTAAGAGTTGAGATAAATAATGTAAGGCTGCTTAAGCCAAACAGATACATCTCAAAGGAGGCACAAGTTCAAATCCAACCAAATTAGGGCAGTCAGTTTCTCACTTCAAAAATGTTTGCAACTAAGGTTTAAACTTAATAGGTTTCAAGTAAGCTTTGGTAATTCGAAACATGTTAAAACAGAATGCAAGGTACCAACCTTGGATGTTGTGTAACCTGCAGCCAGTGCCAGTACAGGCTGCACAGCGATATAAAGCCCTGGAACGTTGAAGGTCTCAAACATTATTTCGCCAGTATATTCACGACTCTCAGGGGGTGTGAGAGGACTTTCTGTCAACAAGAAGTAGTGGTCCTCTGGGTCACATCGCAGGTAATTAAATATACATTGTTGCCAAAATCTCTCCATAGCATCCCAGTTATCAACTTGCCCATTTTTTATAGGATAGTTCAAACTATAAGTACTACTAGACCTAGATCTCGCTAATGCCTCGTCTCCAATGGAAAAATCCAAATCAGCCATAACACCAGCACTATATTGAGTCGACCAATTACTCTTACTTGATGCTCGCGGTTGGTTTAAGAACGAATCATTAACTGCCACAGCTGTAGGAACTATGAAGCAAGGCTCCACGTTCCCAGCAAAACCCATTTTGGTATACCTGCATCAATTGATGAGTAGAACATAAATTCTTGGAACTTTGACTTCATTACTCCTTATGGAACAATTAGTGCATACCTAAAAATCAAAACTTTAACATACTCAATAGCATAAACCCAAATATTTCATACATTTAAATGGGACTAACGTTTAAATTTGAAGAACTTTATTGTCGTTATCATTAGGGTACTTTGTTGATCAATGTACACAGGCTGAAATTCAACATTGTAAAAACACCCTCCTCCCGCATAAAGGAACTCAAAACAACCCCAAATCCACACATATCTAGTGTGAATACAAACATATAGTTAAAAACTAAGTGGAACTAATACCTCATTATCATTGAGGAATTTCTTCGAACACTTGCTGGGCATAGCAAAAATTCAACATATTCAAACACAATAAGGCAATATAAAAAAATCTACCACCGACCCAAATCTCGCACGCATTCAATTCATTACTTAAAGAGCATAACACTTCAAGATATTGATAAATAGCCATTGGGAAAATGGGGAATGGAGAGAGAGAAAAAGATTTTACCCGGTGCCATTGTCGATTACGACAGCAGGTCGAGAGCTAGGGAAGTCCATGAGAAAGAGAAAGTAGAGAAAGCGTTAAAACAGTGATGGATCTGCGACTGAGATCCAATAGAAGGTTCAAAACAAGTGATCATGGTCATTGAAGGCGCCACAAAAGGGGCAATGAGGAGAGAGAAAAAGAGGCTTGATGATATTGATTGTAATGGTGATGATGACGACGATGATGAGTTGCTGTTGGTAATGACGATGAAGATGGTGATTGAAGCAAAAACGATGTCGTTAAAGGGGAGCGAAAGGGGCAGCTCAACGCACAGTTGGTAGCTCCATCCATTGCTCAACGGCTAAGCTTCGATTTGAATACAAAAAGGGTAATTTGCCATCAAATTCTTCATTATCATCATCATAATCTCATCATCAGTATGGTTTTTTTGCTTCTCGAATTGGATTCTTTCCTTAGCAGCCAAACAACTCTTCAACGACTCTCTCTCTCTCTCTCTCGCTTTCTCTCTCCTCTCTCTCTCTTCTCCGGCTGTGTTGATGTTACTGTTGTGGGATTTTTGCAGTTTCTGCGATTTGTTGACGTTTTTGAAGATCAGTTCATGTTTTGGGCTGATTGGTTTTAGATATTCTGGCTCTTTTTCACAGCCCATTGACTTGGGCCTTGATCCTAATCTTATTTGCGAGCCCATTGTAATGAGTCCAAGTCCTAACTGATGGAGTAGGATTGTGGAAATAGAGTTGGTAAACGAATTGGTGCACTCGGGAATGGCTCGCTAATATATATGGTCAAATCTCGGTTAAAACTTGCTGATCAATCAACGGTCAAGCACTGGCATCAATCTGATACTAGTTTGATGTCTATTGTGACAAATTGCTTTTGTCCACAATAATAAGTTCCACATAACTTTGCCTATTAATGCTGATGGTATAGAGAAGTTTCAAAAGTCGCGATCTATGCATCATGTGGAACACTATGTAATTATTTCTACATTTATCTTTGGGGGTGTCATATGTTAGTTGACATTCAACTTCGTTACCGTGAATCCTTTTGAGCGATTGGAGTAAAGGTTCAAAGAAGATGAGGGATAAAATAGAAAATGCGAGCATAATAACTATATATTTATCTTTTTCCTATAAAAAAATATCGAAAAAATATATTTGAAAGGAGAGAGAATATGTCCATATTTACATATACAATGCCTTGGTCAAATCACTGTTGAAGCCCGAAGACGAATATAGCAAAGATTCTTCTCAATTGAACAAGTAACATGATTCAACTATTCATAGTGGCAACGACAATAGTGCTTCAACATCACCAATAGTGGTGGTTGTGAATAAGTATTAGTGGGACGGGGGAAGTAGGGAAATGGGATATATGGGGTCATTTGATGATAGTCTTATATTGTCTTTTTTAAATTTGATGTTTAATATTAACGTGTTCATATTCAAATGTCGGCATTCAATGATAAAATAAAGTTGGGTGTAGGGTTAATTGCTATTTGGGACAACTTATGACAACTCATATAACAAACAATTAGTGTCATAAAATGACATAAAGCTTGCTTTCGAAAGCATCGAAATTAGAATAAAAGGGAAAAATAAAAACATAAAATAACAAAAAGCCTCATTCATGCTCAAAGTTGTATTTAAGCGAAGTGGACCGATTCAATTTATTAAAATTCATTATTCTATAATATATAATATCTTTTTTTTTTTTTGTATGTGAGTTGCGGAATTACAAGCGTAACCTTCATTTGAGAACGGAGGGAGTAATACCTTTGTTTGGAATTAATACTTACTCACAAAAGTATTTATACTAGTAATTTGCTTATTGTGGTGGTTGGGGAAAAAAAAGGTGAGTAATAAAATGTGCATTCATGAAAGCTTCAAATTTGGTGTGATAACTATAATTGGCTCAAATAATGAAATTCTATCATTGTAGTAGGATTTAGATAATGCATGATCCAACTTTTATATATTTGTAGGTTTCCTTTTGACACTAATCAGCAAAAACAAGCCACAACAATACAAAATGTAGTTGAAGCAACATTGCACTACATTGAATGAGATAATAATGAAGTGAACATTTGAAAAGCTCCCACAACAATAACTAAATGCAACATATGAATATTACATAATTAGTCATATCTATTTGCTGTCATTAAGAGAATCAAGCTGCAAATTGGGTAATAAGGTAAAGTCACAATAATCACAAATTCACAACAATCAAGCCCTTGCACATTTATTTTGTGCATTTTTTAGATGGTCTTTATTTTCCCTCCATAACTTTTTATTTTACTTATACACTCCATTTTCACAAATTCTTTGGTACAATTGTTTAACTATCAGACGACCAATTTCAATTGTGACTGTTTATAATTTATAGGCTAATTTTAGCGACTTAGGGTTACTCTTTACAAGTTAACGTATATTAAAAAAATTAACCTAATTTGTAAAAGTCAAAAAGTAGCCCCTGGATTGGGTTATCTAACCATTAAACGGCTACTCTACACTTTTTTTGGTTGCATATGTAATATACTTTAACCATAACACGGAAAAACAAAAAAAAAAAAAAAAAAAAAAAAAAGGCAAAATAGTCGGTGCCCCTTGCAAGGCTCTAAGTGTTGTTTATCTTCTGTCATAGATTAGTAAACTAAGCATTCATCGTACTTGTGATTAATAAATAAACAACAAACTAAACCCAAAAGAAAGCTTTTAGAAATTCCAATTTTTATAAGAAATAAGAATGATAAACAATCTCTGATCTCACATGTTGCTCACGCAGATGAGGTAATCATGCATGCTTTCAAATAATTGAGAATCTGATGCTTAATGCTTTGATCATATTATTAATTTATTCTAATTAATTAATAGACAACATTGCTACACAAATCAGATTTGATGCACTAACCCAAATCTACAATTGCAGGTTCGTTTACTTTGATTAATGGATTATCACCACTGAATTAGTATATATAACTATAAAAATTGTAAAAGGGATAAAGAAAGTATAAAATTCGATAAATTAATTTATAACTTGACTGAGATTTGCTAGCATATTTGTGCTACAATCGAGTAGGTTTAATAAGTATTGGTTTTATAAATTAGGCTTTGTTCACTTCAACTTTTTTTTTTTTTTTTTTTTGATTTTTGTTGATTTCAGCAAAAATCAACAAAAATCAGTAAAAATCAACAAAAATCAATAAAATTAACAAAATTCAACAAAAATCAACAAAAATCAGCAAAAGTCAACAAAGTCTCTCTCTGCCGAATCTAACGAATCAACAAAAATCAACGTAATTCAACAAAAATAACATGAAGAGAACAAAGCCTAAATTTTGAGGTAGCTGGGTACAAGAATCAATTAAACCTCTAACTATCCTCTTAAATTTACATGTAACGGGATATGAGTTCGAATCTCATCCATTTCCTATGTTTAGAGAGAAGGGCAATTCATTGAAGGGGGAATGGGTATCAATGGAATAAGAATGAGTGAATGGTATGAGCAATGTACTAAGGTATATAAGGGCATTTTGGTCCATCCACCCTTATTTTGATCGAAAAAGACTTGAAATGACCGGATGGGAACTTGATCACGATTGAAGTGCCTTAAAGTGGGCTTGTTTGACTGTTCTTTTTAGTGCATATATCACAAAAACTTGGATTCAATGAGGGATTTTCGAAAATTTATCCTTTTCTTTTTTTTACTAAAATAACTAAGTGAACCGAACTAAAGAAGTTGAAAAGAGTACTAGTAATAGTAGTACGAAATTACACTCGAACTAATAGTTGGACTTGTAGAAGGTGGCCTCATCTTGAGACAAGTGGTATAATAGGTGAGAGAAAAGAAAAGTAGTAGTGGGAGTAAGCCTCGTATTGGATAGAAAAAATTTATATAGGGGAAAAGAAAAGTGGTGCTTCTATTATAAAACCGGTACTAAGGAAGAAAAATGGGGTACTTTTATTACTAACGTGGTAATCAAACGAAAAAAGAAGTGAGATTGAAAATTATTTCGGGTATGTTTGGCAAAATTGACAGTTAGTTGTAGCTGTTTTATAATGAAAGAAGGAAAAACAGTATAAAATAGGTAAAAAGATGTTATGAAATGGGAACAAAATTATTTTGCAAGCTGTAGTTGAAAGCTTGAATGGGTAGTTTCCCAAAGCAGGCTGTAGCTGTAATATGGCAAAGTATTTGGTTGTTGAGAGTAAATACTGAGAGTTAAAAGTTGAAAATTTAAAGTTTAGGCCCCGCTTAGATTGGGGGGAAAATTAGGGGGGTAATGGAGAAAATTAAAGGACAGGTGGGTAATTATTCCCCCCCTATATCCTTCCTCTTCCTCCTTCCACCACCATAATCTTTCCCCCACCACCACCTCCAACCTCCACTTTTGCCCTTTAATTTTCTCCATTACCCCCTTAATTTTCCCCTCCAATCCAAGCGGGGCCTTACACACATAACGGTACATAATACTAAACTAACATGTTAAAGTGTGTATACCTTTTTCTTAACAAGCCCACTGTATTATACTTGAAAGTATGAAGACATACCAATAAGGTTTTTCACATAGTCAGGCTATGTTCTCGTCACCTGAAAAAAACTGAATTGAACTGAACTGAACTGATTGGAACTGAACTGAACTGAACTGAATTATCATTATTATTATTATTATTATTATTATTATTATTATTATTATTATTATTATTATTAAAAAGTGACCCAACCCAAAAATGAGACACAAACTTTAGGTTTTTG
>BSSO01001107.1:0-25861 GCA_030267885.1 Mesembryanthemum crystallinum
TTACCCTCTAGATCTCATTTGATTCATACTTGACATTTTTGTTGAAATTCATATGCTAAATTTTCCAAAGGTGAAGAAAATACCCATTTGGAAAATTTTCGCAAGGGAAGGTCCTAAAATCACATATATTGGTCGGGGGGTTGGTCATGACCAAAGTAACTTATAAGGGGTTCCCCACAAAAAAAATTATATAAGGGGACTTTTACAAAAAGTGTATTATAAAGGGGTTACTCGCAAAAAACTTTTTTTTTTAAAAAAAAGAAATTTAAAACTGAAGGAGTACTAAAAGACAACTCAATACCCTACTCCGTCGCTCCTCCACCTGCCATCGGCGACTCAGACTCGGCGATCTACAGTGACTTGAGCTCACCAGTACATTTCTTCATCCCATCATCCCTCTCTCTTCCACCTCCCTTAATTCACTATGAATAATTATTGAAATTTGATTATTTGCAATTTTTTAGGGTTTAGATGAGTATCTTCTAGTTGAATTCTTATTTATACCTGTTGTTGATCTTCGCAAATCAATTTCGCAATTTTAGGGTTTTAGATGGTTTTTTTTTTTTTTTTTTCAAAGTTGATTGCTCACTTTATGCTGTATATTGTTTTTCCTTTCTCTTATGCTCTGTTTTCTACTTGTTAATTTTCGTTGCCATTGTTATCTTGTTGTCATCTTGCATGTCATTTTTTTTTTTTTCCCTCTCATAGTTTTCTTACAGTTCTCTTCTTGTGGTGGACGAATTTCTTCATTGTTTCAGTATATTAGAATGTAAAATTGGTATATGTACATCTGGACCTTCCCCCGACCCTGCCTGGATCATTATATTACTGGGTTGTTGTTGCTGAAAGTTGAATGTAAAAACTGATAAATTTAATTTGTAACTTGATATTTTAATTGACATTACCAAGAAATAGTTCACATTCTTGTATTTTAGAGTCAAAATAGTTTACAATTAACCCAATTAGCTAATTGACATAAACATTTGAGCCATTTGAGTCAAAAGAATTGTAGAACTTTTGGTGTTCTAGGTCAAAATTCGAAGATGATTGCAACATGTATGAATGTATATTACTAGTATTACTTGTTCGGGCCTATTTAAGGCCCGTCAGACCCATATGATTCGCGTCTGGATAATGAGTTTTACAGATACGTTGGCGTCCATAGAGTTAGTGTCACTCATGTCCTTCAATATTTTCCCAATTGAGCAATGTCTCTTCCTGCAAAGATATGTCAATTTGCTAACTGCTAAATGTCCTGTATGTCATCCTCCTATTTTTTTTTTTTTTTTTGTATAATTTAGTTCTCAGCAGAGAGAGAAATAACAGAAGTTCATGATTGATGTATGCAAAATTGAATCAAATTCATTGCCATTATCATAATGGAGCAGGTTTCAACCAATCTGATGGTGAAGGCAAGGTTACCTGCAAATGAGCACGGCGAAGACATGGACAGGATTAGTGCCATGCCAGATCAGATGCTCATCCACATCCTATCCTTCTTAGCAATGAAGCAAGTCATCACAGCAGCTTCTGTCTCCAAACGTTGGCGATTCCTCTGGTTATCAGCCTCGTCCCTAATCTTCCATTTTGTGGGAACCACCCACCTTCAAGCTTGTTATTTCATAGATTTCATGGCAACCACTTTAATGTTCCACACCGCCCCCAAAATCAAGAAATTCTCCGTCACGGCCAATGATCAATGGACCTGTCGCAGCAACGCGCACACAACTGTCAATAGTTGGATCCGGTTTGCCACCCTAAAGTCGGTCGAAGAGCTCCATATTCACCTTTCAGGTACCCCGTATTCATTGCCTCACCAACTTTACAAGAATGACCATATCAGGGTTATGAGCTTCAAGGGTTGCAACCTTAAGAACCTTCCTAATAAAAGAGTCTCGTGGGGATCTCTGGAGATCCTCAGCATTAGCGGCTGTGATCGGATCACAAAGCAGATGATTTGGAAAATTTTGGATGGCTGCCCAAAGATTGTGTGCTTCGACGTCACTGATTCGTTCGATGATCGTGGACGCATAGTGGATCATCACTATCGGTATTTCCGAGACAAATGTTAGCTCCCATTATGATTTTTTATACTCTAAAATGTTATGCATATATATTATGTTGGTATGAGCTGCTCAACCACCAAAACCTTGGGAATTTTGGTCTCTAGATAACGAACCCATCAAAAGGAAAAGACCAACAAGTGGTACATTCAATGAGAACCACCAACAAGCGGTGTGGACCAAACTTATTCTAATGTTGCATTTGATTTGTTAAGTGTTGTATGAATAATTGGAGCACTCTCAATGCACTACAATAGGTGAAGTGATGAACATTAGAGAAGGTCTGATCAAGGAACGACATAACTCTTACGTGGATAAATCATTAATTCCTATTCATCAAGGACCAAACTATTCTACTGTTGCATTTGAAACTTTAGGTTGTTTTACATAAACCACTTCATAAGATTGTCCTTTGCAAAATGGACTGAAGATTAAGATGTGTCTTCTCCCAACCTGTAGCCAAAGTCGAGAATAATAAGCGGGCATAGTTAGCCAATATAATGCACCTTTCTCCTAGGTAGAAGTTTTATCTACTGTTAGAATTGGAAGCAATATATGGATGAATTGGAAGCACCTTTCCCACAAGGCCGGGCACAGCACCATACTCACAAACTATTTCAACGAGCAAATGTAGTGGATCTTTCTCCTACGCCAACAATGCTTCGACTCACCTATTGGATTTCCTTTTCTCTATAACTCAATTAGGCTCCATAATCCCAATATTTATTAAGCTCAAACCAAATTGCCACGTTATTTTTCGATCACTGGAATGTGACTGGAGTATGCGTTATTGTAATTATTTTTTATTTTTTTGTAAATAGTATACCTTAATATAATTACTAAAATCTCATATACCTCATTCCAATTTGACCAAACTCAGTATACCTAAATGAAATCTTCCCTCCGATAAATGTATGATTACAAAATTACAACAATATCCTTATTCCCAATTATTCAGTAATTTTTTGCTTGTCGATTAACATCATTTAGCATTTTCAGTGAGAAGATGTATGATGTGATCATTATCCCTTGCGTAGAAATGATCTAACAATCAGGAGTATCTTATCTCAACTACATGGTTGAGCATTAGGTTTTTGCATCTCCACTAGAAAGAAAACAAAAACAAACGCTATTTGCAATTTTTGCATAATCAAAAGATCGTCTCCACCCCTAATAAAGTGTACAATTATATTTGCATCCAAAAAAAAAAAAAAAAAACATTTATACATTTAAATTGAAATTTCCTGATATACCCTTATAATATGGTCAAATTTTACGGGTTTTTTTCCCTTCCTGCACATATACATTTATAGGACAGAAATAATTTTTTTTAAAAAAAAGAAAAAAACTGTGCGGCCCAAATACGAACTTGCGCGGGAAATTAAGATCGATCTTCCATGGCAGTGGCTACTGGATAAGTCAGAATCAAACTCAAAAAAGAAAACTCTCGTTTTTTCTACTGTTCTAATCCTATTCCAATTCAAAATCTCTTATTTTCATCTCTCCTCCCATATATATTCATATCACCTCCATTGAGTTTACAATTCAAATAAAATTCTTTAGTTGGGTTTGCGAAATCAATTTGTGTATCTTCCATCTTCAGTTAAAACTCATCAGCAATCACCATCGTCTTCAATGAAGGACCAAGCTTTCGACAACATTCTCTACCTCACCATGGCTGAAGCAAAGCTTTCGAGGCGCACCAAGGAAGTGGAGAGGAAGGAGAAACAAGTGGCTTTGGCTGCTCAGAGGATCATAACTCTGCAACAAGATATTGAATGGGGAAAGAAAATCCTAGAGTGGAGAGAGAAGCGAATCGCGGATTTTGCGGGGCGTTTAAATCGAAAGATAGAGGATTTGATTGAGGTTCACAAGGAAGTGGAGTTACAAGAAAAGCAAAATTGTATCAAATCCCTATCACTGCAACTTAAAGAAAAACAACTAGATGAATGCTGGGAAAAGATTGATACGAAAGAGAGAGTAGTCGATGCACGGTGCAAAGCAGTGGAGTTGAAGGAAAGAGAAATCAATGAAAGATGCAAAGCACTGCAATCGAAAGAAAATCATCTAAACGAACGCTCCACAGCAGTGGAGTTGAAGGAGAAAGAAATCGATGAAAGATGGGTAGCACTGGAATCGAAAGAGAATCGGCTAGAAGAGCATTGCACAGATCATTTGATAGATACGAAAAAGAGGGTGGATGAGTTACTTGGATTGTTATTAGGTTCAGAGAACTAGACATATTCTTATTATCTTTACATTACAAGAACTACATCGATCTGTTTTGTTTTGTTTTTGGTTTTTTTCTATATTTTTTTAAATATTAATGTAATATAATCCTTTATAAACTTTAGAAAAAGTCTATAATAATCGCAAGCCTGTGTCGTATTTGTTAATTAACTTAGGCAAATAATACTCAAAGAAGTAATCTGTGCAATACATCGCAAAACCACATCCAAAGAAAATTTAGTTTATGGTGTATGTGTTATGTGTATTGGATCAAATTTGGGCGATCCTTCTTAAAATATTGTCGAAACGATGGCAACACGTCAATGATGCCAACATGGGATGCTATGAAGACGGGGATATTGTCGAAACGATGGCAACACGTTTTTGCTTAGTGTCCTGTTCTATGGTTTGATTTGTCTTGTAAAAAGCTCGTCAACAAAGATTTTGTGAAGTTGGTTGATAAAAGTTTGATTCTTCACAGAGAGCGTAAGATTGAGAAGCTAGCTCTCCTTAAGGTACCGTGGAAGAAAGCCCTAGAGCCCGCGATGAACTTATGGGTTAGTGGTGCGGTTATAAAGGATGTTGAGGAGATTGTTTTGGACTTGAAGGGAAATTATGAGGTTACCTTTGATCCTTATTTGTTGCCTCATTGCTTATTGTCATGTAAGTCATTAACCAAATTGAGCTTAAGTCTTTGCAAATTCGACCCAAGGGGAAACTTGCGTTGGGAATCGATCAAGGAATTGTGTCTTAGTTCGGTTAAAGATTTAAGCAACGACATGATCCGAAAGATTTTTGATGGGAGTCCGGTTTTGGAGTACCTAGAGTTGAAGGATTGTGATGGGTTTAGTTGTATTGATGTTTGCTCCAAGAGTTTAAGAAGGCTTGGGGTGAATGGTTATGGAAAGGATGAGATGGTTTATGGTGATAATGATAATGATAGTTCTAATTGGTTAGAGATTAATGCTCCTCATGTTCTATCATTGGAGATTTTAGGTCGTATGCAATGGAGGAAATGCCAGCTCAAAGATGTCTCGTCGTTGGTCCAAGTTAACATAGGCTTCTCTATGAAGCTGCCTAGTATTCAATATGATTATAGTGAATCAGTTTCATATCATCACGCAATGTTTCAGCAATACCAGAAGATGTTGGTAGACCTTTTGCACAAAATTAGTCGTGTCGAAAACATTGTACTTGGAACTTGGTGTACTCAGGTAATAGTCTTCTTTGTAATTGATCCATGTATATATATATATGTATTTAGAATTCCTTTTCTAGGAATTAACTTTGCTTATACATAATGTAGCATGTTTTTTCTTTTTTTTTTTTTTGTCCACCTCCTTGTTGACTCAAATTTTAACTTGAATCTTATGTGTTTGCTTCGTAAGGTACTTTCGATTTGCGAGTTGAGAAGAATGCCCTGCATAATATTGTCCAAGTGCAAGCATTTAGTACTAAATACAGAAGTCCATGAATGCAACCTACCGGGCATAGCTAGAATGTTGCGGAGTTCACTCCTCTTAGAGAGCCTGGTCATAGACCTCAGATTCTTCAATAATAATCGGGTAATTAGATTATCTACTCTGTTTTTCCATAAAAACTATTGGCTCTGTTAAAGGTACACAGAGATTATATATGTTGAAATTCAGATATATACTTCATAAAAACAATAACATGTTTGGAATATCTCTTCATATGCAGGGTGTCACAGGTTTTAGGGAGTTGTCAAACTTTGATGGTTACAATTATTGGAAATCACAGAAGACCCTCCAAAGCTCGTTGAGGCACCTGAAGACGGTGGAGTTTCTTGGGTTAAGATGTTATTCGGATTTGTCTATGTTGCTTGAATTAGCTCAGTTTCTGCTCGAACATTGCAAGAGCTTGAAGACAATGGTTATCAAGCAAAGACAACATGAGGAGGATTGGATGGATTTTGATCTACCTGGTTACGTCATATTGACACGGGAATTGTTAAGCTTCTCAAGATCTTCATCCGAAGCCAAAATCTTACTCTTGTAGGAAAGGTTCTTACTCTTGTTGGTTTTTTTTTTTTTTTTTGGCAATAATCAGTAAACTTTGTGGCATCTCTAAAAGTCACTGTTAACATGAGGAAGTGCTGTTGTCATAGTATCCACAGTCTCATTCAAATAATCAAATCCATGGTTTAATTCTTCCTCATGTATATTGATCACAACATGATGCTGTAATGCTTATCAACCCTCCCCCAGACTGCTGTATTTTGCTAGACAATGATAGGGCGGATATCAGTTCGATGCCTTCTTACTGAGCAGAAGTCGAATTGTTATGATTTGGTGGCTTTCCACAATTGGAGGTTTTTGTTGCTAAATGCAGGATTCTGTTGGTGAGGGTTTCCTGCTAGTTAAAGTCTCGGTGAGTGGTTTGATTATGTCTGTTAACCCCAACTATCATTTGTTTGAGTTCCCTATGATCGAACTCAGTTTTGTTTTCTAATATTGAAGGATTTTTCTTGGAGGGTCGAATTGATATGACTATGAGGCTATGAATTGGTGCCTTTTTTGATACAGGCTTTTGATTTTAGAGTTGCAGCATATTTGATTGTTCAATTGTCTTCCCTCTTTTCCCTCTCCTTTCTCTATCATTCGTGTTCTATTATGTACTGTACTATATTACTCCATTCCTCTCATATAAAGACTACCATAACGAAGACAAAGAATATAACCTCTCAAACTCTTCTCTACAATGAGTGGATAGGCAATCTCTGACCAGTTGTCGGGTAGGAGAACATATCCATTCTATAGTCCCAAAGAGATTCGGAAAAATAAGTAACACAAAAACTTTTATGAGCCGGCCTTAGACATGAGGCCTGGTACTTTACAGAAGAAAAGGTGGTATTCCACTAAAATCGCAGAGATGCACCAGTGGTCATGCAGGGCTTGGCACGGCTGTGCCACCAGCTCAACAAAGCAATTTGTTCCTCAGGATGAAAAATAGGAAAGACGTAGCACAATAATTTGTTTACAATAATTTAAATGGATTGTGACAACCAAGTCCACGAAGAAGGTCCATGTCTACCAAGTCTCTAAAGAAGGCCCATATCGACAAGTCCAACTAAGGAAACAATAGGAGAGCTTTGTTTATAAATAGAGTTGATCACTGGATCATTCCAAATGGAATTCATTTTGAAGCTCTGACAATTCGGAGAGTCATCAACTATTCAAATGAGCTCGATCCCTCCCTCATTTTATCAAATTGGTGTTCATCGATGTCTTAAACGCCTTGTACCACATATTGTCAATGGAGCAGTCACAGCTTTGGTTTTTGGCCACCACCAGCTTGATCTTCATTGCCAATGGAGCAGTCACACCTTTGGTTATGGACTATATTGCCGAAATTCTCCTAACAATTAGAATGTGGAAATTGTTGATCCAATGCCATCACTGTGATTAATAAATGGATCTAATTCGTAACCCATGGATTGCAGAAGAGATCCATATCCACTTCATCGGTGTGATCTGGTTATGAGTTGAGCCATGCTCACTATGTATCGCAATATTTGATAAAATCTATAATTAAACTATAACTAACTAAAGTACATGTTTTTATTCAAATATTGCTGTTTTTAATATTCAAACAATTTATTCATTATTTCAAAGAAATTTCCTTTTTCATATATGAAACATCTCTTTTGCTATCAAGCCATTGCAATATAATTGGGCATTTTAGATAAACTCGAATCCCACGTGTGTAGATGAGTTCTCACTTCAATATTACTCTTTCTCTGAACTTTTACTGCTTATATTGATTTGTTATTTTCACGTTTCTTGAATGGTATGCATATTTGTGGCAATGTTCAGCAAATTTCGTGGCATTTTTAAAATTCATTTTCAAACATTGGGAAGTGTTGTCTTCATAGCATCCGCAATCTCATTCAAATTTATGGTTTTATTATTACTCGTGTTCACAGACATGACTTTGTCCCATTTGTCCCAATACTGCTATATCTTGGTAGACATTGATATAGGCTATGGCACAAGATGTGACAATATTGCTTAAGTTAATTACTTCCTTTTCTACCAATAAAAATTCTTTCCTCAAGAAGGGTATCTCTTCCATGTCTTCCTACATCAAACAGAGGTTGGTATTCTTCTAGAATTCATGCTTTTATTAACATTAAATACGATAAAAATCTCCGACTTCAAATTAATTCTGACGGACATCATGAATTCATAGGCTTTTTAGCCTAACTTTTAAGAATTAGAGTCTCTCCTTCAATATTTTTTTCCTCCCTCTACCCCCCTCCTCCACGTTATATTTTCATCTCCATATTGGTTTCTACTATTATTTTCAGCTCCATATTTTTTTTAGGGTTTCTACTATTATTAGTAAGTGATAAGCTTGCATCTGCATTACCCCCTCCAAAAGTCTGTGCGCATAGCTATCAGGATTCAGGAGGCTTCCCTCCCTGACTATACAAAAGGAAAAGCTTAAATTGGGTTATCTTCTATGAAGGGCCTATCCAAAACCAAGAGTGTAAAACATAACAAAACAAACCATTATACCTTGATTTCTCATAACTGGACAATTTGATGGGGGGTTATCTCATTGGATCATGGATCAATCAAAATGGAGGTAAGAAGCAGAATATATATTACTCCAAAATTCCAGAGTACCATTACATAGATCACCATCAATGTAAATACTAAATAGCAGTGCTACTGTTTTTCTGGTACAGCAATCTCAAACTTGATCTACTGACAAAAACATCAGCTGAATGACTTCTGGTAAATCGCAAAAGTCTGCCCCAAAAGAAGAGGGAACTTCAACGTAGACCACACTAATTAATCACCTTATAAGTAGCAAGATGGATAACATATTAGAAATGTTTCAATTTTCATCAAATAAAGGTGACTAGGAGACGAGGTTCTTCATCAATATCAAGCCTTGTTCACCATCATTATCTGCAAAGGCTTTGAATTTAAAAGCAGGAAGTGCATAAAACTCGTGAAATATTGGACTTCAAATGGGTCGATCTACGAATAAACAATCTTAACAAACTTGAGGAGATTGAGAGAGTACTGTGGCGGCTGGGGACTTGGTTTCCATGGGTTTATCCCTCTGACATTGCAAAGATGAGTAAAGACTGTATCAAACTTGAACTGCACAGAGAGATAACATATGGAATTTTATGTTAAATGTTAATGACATCTGCCCCAAAATCATACGTGAAGTAACCATCAGCACACATAAATTAAGAACAGTTCAGTTCAACTGAATCGTGTTGAACTGAACAGAATGGGAACCGATTAGCAATATGGGTGAGAAAAAGTAAGTTGCAGAATTGAACTAAATGCAGTATGAGAGCAACGAAATGAACAAGTGCTTAATGCGATGATTAGATAGGTAAATTTTAAGAGAAATGGAGGGGTGTTTCTCCAATAGAATAAGGTAATGTATTCATCCCAGTATGTAAAGCTAGCACGTAAACAGAATTACCACCAAGACCAGTGGAGTACAAGAACACAATTCACCACAATCTCGGGGTTAAGGCAATGAAATATGACTCCCCTTCCTCCCACCCCCATAATAAATAACCCAATTGCGATTGCGCCCTCAAACAGGAAAATCATCAATTAAATTACTGAAAGGAGTGCATCAGAATAAGGAGAAACCTGAACAGCGCTGATTTGAGTAGCATCGACTTGTATACTCTCCAGCTTTGGAGAACTTTTAAGTAGGCCAATAATACCATAAGCTTCGTGTAGACTGAGACAGCTTTCAAGCATCAAGCACTTCCAGCTTGAAATAGGAAGAACCATGTTCATCATCTTGCTCACTACAAGAACCTTAGCGTAAACACCCATCAGTGTCAAATGACAAGAAATTGGGAAGGATATCATGCATTATTCCTTCTATGCAAAAAGTATTTCTTCTCTCTTTTCATTTTTTGCTTCTCTCCATTTTACTAATGATGAAACAAGGCACAGTTAGCAATACCTAACCACACAGACTTGGCATAAACTTATGTCATACAAAAGGAGAAACAATCACAGCAAGTCCATGTCAATGGAGCCACTCAATGGATAATACCAGATTCTCTGGAGAAACAGAATCCAGCTGTTTATCGAACCTAACAATATCTTTCAACAACTTCACTTCAAACATTGTCATTCAACAATGTATAATATGAGTATGGTTGTTCTCATGCCTTAAACAAGGTTTAACTGTGATATTCCTACATGATACGATTATTTTCAGTCCCTAGAAGAGAATTGTCATTCATTAGTCTATCCTAAACAGTTTCTTATTCCCCATGCTCCAACTTAAGCGAGTTTAACTATGACATTCCTTATGTCATACAAGAAAAATATTTCCATTCAAAGACGGATTGGATTTATAAGCAATTAAGTTTTCATTTGCATCTAAATAGCTTCTAAAGTTGCTTCGAAATTGAAAACATAGTACACTAATGACATATAGCTAATTTCCAAATTCAATTCTGCTATCCCACTTTGTTTTCTTACCAAAATACTCGCACAATTTTAAAATAAGCCTTGCAAATAATGCATGTATCTCCTACAAACTACTAGAATAATCCAAAAGAAATAAACTCTCACACTATAAACTAAAGTAGTACAAAAATCACCTTCATCATCTTGCTCACTGAGACAACCTTAACGACCACATAATCAAAGAAGCTTAGTGTCAAGCAGCTGATGGGGATATTGAATAGGATACAATGCATTATCCTTCTACGAAAAAGGTATTTCTTCTATCATTTCTATTCCTTTCCAGTTTACTAATGATGAGATGATTCAAAAAGTTCAGATGCCCTGAAATTTTCCTGGCATTTTGGCTTCACATTTAGCCATACCTAAGTACAAACGATGGCATAAACATGATAAATACTGTTCATGTCATGCAAAAGGAGAAATAACCACAGCAACTCCATGTTGAAGGAACCACTCAATGGAAAATCTCAGAATCTAAGGGGAAACAGACCCCTATTGTTACCTGAACCCAACTACTTCGATCCCCTTAACCAGCCGTACATCAAACATTGTCATTCAACAGTTTACTGTATACTATGAGTTTTGTTGTTCTCCATTCCTTACACAAAGTTTAACTATGACAATCCTACATTATATGAGTATTGACTTTTAAAAAAAAATTCTACAAACGAATTGTTATTCAACACTTTATCCTATATTGTTTCTTGTTCCCCATGCTCCAACTTAAGCGAGCTTTTGACTATGACATACATGATAAATATATATCTTCACATTCGGAAACGGATTGGATTCATAAAAAAATTGGGTTTTGCACCTAATAAGCTTCTAAAGTTGCTTGGAAATCAGAGGCTCCAAACATACTACACTTCTCCACAGCACTTGCTAATTAATTTCCTTAATTAACCCTGCCATACCATTTTGTTTTGGTACCACACAGAACCATTAGTTGCACAATCTAAGAATAAGTTTTGCAATAGTGCATGTATCTCCTACAAACTACTAGTATAATCCAAAAGCAATCAATTCTTAATAAGGTAGTAGTACAAAAAGTGTCACGTTTGACCAACCTTAATGCACCAATGCCCCACTTTAAGCTGATCAACATGAACAAGACTTTGCAAGAGCTTCAACACCATTGACTGATAGCATTCATATATGGAGTTATCCTCACACTCCCCTTCTTCTATTTTGGGCTCGAAACTAACATTAGCATCCTTCAAGGACGAAACATCAACCAACCGGCAATCAACATCATCAAAGTCACCCTTGAGGGTCAATGACTCAATATGAGGGGCGATAATTTCCAGTATGTCAAGTGCATCTCCAAAACATAAAAACCCGTGAACCTCCAATTTCTTGAGGCTACCAGAACAACAAGCATCAATGGTAAAAAAACCCAAAGCAACCCGCGAACACCAAACACTCCAAACGCGGACTACCCACCAAGATGTCCGTAATGGCATTCTCTTTGATGAAGGTGTCACTGAGTGTTAGCCTTGTAAGCGAACCCCATCTCACCCCAGATGATGAGGAAGGCCGGAAAATGCAGCACTTGAGTGTCATGATTACAAAGGCATCATTGTGGTACAAACTTGGGGGTAAAATGTAAACCCCACCTAACACAGAATTGTAGTTCTTGGAAAACTTGGGCTTGGCTGGATTCAAATCAAGATTGAGCTCCTCGACGCCTCTCATGGCGGCATAGCGTATCCACCGGGTCACGGATACCTTGAATTCTTCCCTGTATTCGAGGTCCAGTTTGAAAGATTGGATCTTGGAACATTGGTGAAAGAGCAGAACCCCATTAACGTAATTCACAAAGCGACAAGCCCAGATGTCGTTTCCTCCATTTCCTGGATCCCATTTCGCAACTTCCACTTCCTTAACTTCTTCCTCTTCCTCCTCCTCTTCTTCTTCTTCTTCTTCTTCCTCTTCTAGTACTACTAAAGGGTCCTCGTAATAGGAGAGATCTATGTGGGGGACGGAAGCCCAGAGGTTTTGCCACCGCTTGGAGAGGGACCCAGTTCGGATGGCCTCCGTGGTGGTGAGGAGAGACAGAATTCGCAAAATGATTGAGTTTGGGAGTACGCTGAGCCTGTCGACTTTCATATTTTGATGGGGTAATTGTTGGAGCTTCTGTAATTTTGCCATTGAATTGGGTACTGTAGGGATGAGTTGGGTTCTTGAGCGTTTGCCCAGGTAAGTGGAGCTCATTGGTAATTGACTAATGGTGGATGGCTTGGCTAAGTAAGAACTTCAAGAGCAGGGCAGAAGAGGAAGGAGGTGATGACCAAAATCAGCGTAGAACAGCGTTAGGTTAATATGGGAAGGCTTCAGAATTCAGTGCCAATGGCGGGAAAAAAAAAGTGTGGTTTACCGTCGTCTACCCCTGCATTGCCATTTTGGGTTTGTTCGCCTTCACATTATCCGCGCACTTTCGGTTCGCTACTTGGACTGAACTTAATGACCTGAATTGGACGAGTTGAAATGAATTAAACTGAACGACTTGAACTAGACCGAACAACCTTTAACTAGGATTAGATAAGGTGAAATGAATATACCCTTAATTATAATAATTTTATTTTAATCTAGGGTGTGTTCATTTCATCTCATTCAATACTATTTTAGTTCGAATCATGTCAGTTCATTGCAAGGTAGCATCTTACCTTTTCTCTAACATAATTACTATTCATTACTTGTTTATTCAATTCAATTCCTTTCATTTCAGGTACTTTCAAATGAAATGAACGCATCCTCAATCATCATAATTTCCGTTCAATAGTAATGATCTATGCTCAGTTCAACTATTATCGTTATTATTGGCTGCACTTATCTTATATTTGGTGAACTCTAATTCAAATTTAGCAAACTGATATTTTTAATCAACAATGCCTTCCATATATTAATCAACTCATTAACCAACCATCAAGTCGTTGTAGTATAGTGGTAAGTATTCCCGCCTGTCACGCGGGTGACCCGGGTTCGATCCCCGGCAACGGCGAATCTATTTTTGTTTTTTATACTTCAGGTTTTGATCTTCTTTTCTTGCTTCTGATAAGATATTTACTATTTCAAACATGAATGGCCGTTTATGATATTGAGTTGCTTCAGTTTCTTCCAGTTTTTTAAAACATGGGTTTGCATTCCAGTTACAAGGACGCATCAGTGGTTACATATAAGAATTTGTTGTCCAGGCATATGAGGTCCTTGAAGAAGTTCAGAATCTACACATCGAAAATAATAATAAGCTTCGAAACACTTGAATTTCAACAAAATCCCCTGCTTCCCAGCCCCCCTTTATTCTGATAGCTGGTTGAGATTCTCAGTTCCAGGATTCATAGTTCCAAAATACGAATTCATTCATCTCTGTATTTGCACACTTGTTTATGCAGGATCATATGACTACTGGAAATTAGATCACAATGCCTCAGATATTCGTTGCAGCATCTATAATCTGTTGAATTCAATCATGTTGGTGATTCACAAATTGTGCTTGAATTAGTACTTAGAGTTGAGTGTTACTACTATCGTGCTCATGTTAAGAATGAGAGACTGGTAATTAGTGTATTCATATCCAGTTGCACATCGCTGATCATAATATTTAAAGCATGAAACCGATCAAGATTGTATTGAGCTTTAAGACTTTGTTAGAGGAAAACTTAATAAGCGCAAAGAAATTAATGCTAATATCAGAAGACACTAATGTATGCATCATTTTCACAATTGTCTATCAGGTTAGGATTCACAGAAAGGGACAACTTTAAAGCCTGGAACCTCAACTAATACAGTCTCAAGGGATCATGGCTCAAATTGGACCTGAGAAGCAAAATACATTACTCTAAATTCCAGTGTATCATTACATAGATCAGATAGTTAAATATCTGATCTGTACTGGCCAAATCATCAGCTATTTTCTGGATCAAAAATATACTGTAACATTTTTAGTCATGACTTACCGTATCTTATCACCCGCAAATAATGGCAGTGATTCTGTTTCATGTGATGAAAAAGAACAGCATCCGACAAAATAAAGAAGACCACGAGGCAAGGTACTTTATCAACATTAAGTTTTGTTTATCATCACTATCTGCGAAGGACTAGCATTTGCAAGCAGGAAATGCGTGAAACTCATGACAGATTGAACTTCAAATGGGTCAGTCTTGGAATAAACAATTTTGACAGATTTGAGGTGATTGAAAGAGTACTGTGGCGGCTTGTTACATAGTTGTCTTGGTTTGTTCGTACCTTTGCCAAAGATTGTATCCAAGTCAAACTGCAAAGACAGAAAACGAATAGGGAGTTATGTCAATGAAATCTGGTGCCAAATCATATGCAAGTAGCAACCATTATAACCAACACAAAATTTGGAGGGGTGGTAGTTCTCCATTGAGTAGGTACTGTATTCATCAAAATGGTGAAATGTTTGGTTAAGGATAACTTTCAGATCATGCCACGTCAACTGATTTATACTTATGCAAGTGTGATTTGGGAATAAATTTGTACCATTTTACTTTTGGGGAACAGGACTCGTAATTTCCCCTCTCCTGGCCCACACCATGCCCGAAGTGGGGAGAAATTATTACATGGTATCCCAAGTGGGAGCCTCGTTGGAGACGTTTAGGTAATGGTATAGTATAGACAAATAACCTAACTATGATAGCACCCTCAAACAAAACCAATTGAATTATTGAAGGAAGTATATCAAGAGTAAGAAGAAACCTCAAACAAATAACCTAACTATGATAGCACCCTGAATTTCATATCCACTGAGATGGCTGTCCAACACCAAGCACTTCCAGTTTGATTTATCAAGAACCACCTTCGCCATCTCGCTCAATGAGAGAACCTAAAAGATGCAACATCCAGAGGAACCTCAGTTTTAATTTGAATGTCTAAGAAACAGCAGCGTATGCAACATTGTAAAGAATATCTTCCATGAGCACACTCAGCCTGTTTGTATCAACTTTTGCTTCTCCCTCTCACATTACTGCTCCCCACTCTTCCAATTTCTAAGAAGTTAAAAGAAGTCAAAATAAGGGTACTTACTAGCATTTTTACAACTACTTAGAAGTTGCAGATGGAGGTACAAATAGAGGAAGAGGGGGTGGGGGAGGAGGACTGCGAGTAGAGAAGTTGAAGCTGGTAGAAGTTAGGTCCCACAGGCCATCAGCATCAATGCAAAAAGGGTTGGCTTATAACTTCTTCTTCTTCTCTATGTCACCCATGAACAAAACAATCTGATCATTACCATTAGCAATGCTAAGGAAAATTCACAAGTTTGTCAAGCGGTTCAAATGCCCTGCTATCTTAAGGAAATGCCTCCATGTCTGACCCCTCTCGTCTCATTAACCTTAAATAAGACATTGTCATTCAACAGTTTGTCCAAGAAAGCTTAACTTTGACATTACTATATGGTAGCATATAGAGTACACACAAAGCTTAACTATGACATTACTATGTGGTACTTTAGCATATAGAGTATAAGACATTCTATACACAGAAACAAACTGGTTTTACTGTTTTAGAGATTCTAAAAAGCTTCCATAACTGTTTGGAGATCAAAGGTTCAGAACATAGTATGCTTCTCATGCAAATTTCCAAATTCAACCATCCAACACCATTTTCTTTGCTACCACATTTTATAACCTTTGGTCACAAAATCTAAAAAACATTTAGATCATCAAAATGCATGAAACTCCTACATACAAATATAATCCAAATAGAAGTAGTTCTTATACTCCATAGTACTACTGTACTAGTAGTATATAGTATGAAAAGGTGTTACTTAGTTTGACCTTACCTTGATGCACCAATGCCCCACTTTGATCTGATCAACATGAAGAAGGCTCTGCAAGAGATTCATCATCAAGGACTCATAGCGCACATACAAGGACTTCTCATCACACATATCTTCTCCTATGTTGGGCTCGAAACAAACACTAGCATCCCTCAACGATGAAACATTCACCAACCTGTGCTTGACCACATCCAAATCGCCCTTGAGTGTCATAGACTCAATGCGTGGAGCAACAATCTTTAGTGTCTCAGGCCCACCATACGGCGAACCCATGAACACCAAGGGTCTTGAGGTTAGCAGAACAACAAGCATCGATGGAACGGAACTCACAACAATCAGTAAACACCAAACACTCCAAACTCGGACTACCCATAAGAATGTTCTGAATGTCAGTATCTTTGATGAAGGAGTCAAATAAACTCAGCTTCTTAAGCGAACCCCAATTAACGACCCCAGATGGTGATGAAGAAGGGCCAACTAAGCAGCATTGCAGAGTCATACCTACAAGGACATCATTGTCGTATAGACTATCGGGCAAAATGTAGGCCCCATCGACCCTAGAATCGTCGTCCGCAAACTTCAGATTAGGTGATTCCAGTTCAAGTTTGAGTTCCTTGACACCTCTCATGGTAATGTAGCGTATCCATCGGGTTACAGAGGCCTTGAATTCATCCTTGTATCGAAGCGCCATTTCGAAAGCCCGGATCTCGGAGGATTTGTGGAATAACAGGACCCCATTGACATAATTGACGAAGCGGGAAGCCTCAGCATCCTCTTTTTGGATTATTTTCTCTCCATAACCCTCTTCTGCATCGCCACCATCTTCGTCATCTTCTACAAGGACTACTAATGGGTCCTCGAAGCAGGAGAAATGGAAATGGGTGACGGAAGCTCAGAGATTTTGCCAGCGTTTGGAAAGGGCCCCCGTTCGGATGGCCTCCGAGGTGGTAAGGAGAGACAGAATTCGGATAATGATTGAGTTTGGAAGTGCGCTGAGTCGGTCTACTTCTGGTAATTGATGGGGTGGTGGTAGTAATTGTAGGGTTAAGTTTGGGTGTGTTGGGGAGAGTTCGGTTCTTGATCGTTTGCCGGGAGGCGGCGGTGGCCGGCATATGGCGGATGCAGCGGAGCTCATAATTTTGAGGATGGCTTAGGCTGAGTAGCAACTAGCAATGTTTTGACTGGTTAAATTTAAAAAATAGAGATTCAAACCCCTTCAAAACTCCCGCCAAAATTAAGAAATTGTGCAACCAAAAAAAATGATTAAATGACTAAATTATATTTACTCAAAAAATAAAACGCAAATTCTTGTAAACAAAAAAAAAAAAAATATATTCACAATGGAGAGAGGATGAGAACAAATAAAGGCCCTGTTTGGCAAATGGCTGGTGACATTGTCAGTTGGCTGTTGCTGACGGCTGATAGATATTGGCTGGTTGCATTAGTTGTTTTGACTGGCTGGTAACAATAAAAGATGTTTGGTAAAATTAGCTGGTACTTTGTAAATATCTTGAAATAAAACTCACCAACCACAAGCCAACCCCAAAAGCTACTCATAGTGGCTTTTCAAAAGTTGGCTTATGGGGTGCCAAAAGCCAACCCAACCAACCATTTACCAAACACCTTCTTTGGCTGGTGGACTGGTCAAACAAGCCAAAATTGCCAAAAGCCAACCTAAAAGCTATTTACCAAACACCCCCAAGTAGAATGATAGAGTATTAACAGAAAATACTCCAGTAGTAAATATCACCTACTTTTATAGTAAAGGAATTAAAATACCCTTTAACTTAAAATTTAGCTAGCTGTTCCTTACTTTTTATTCTCATTCCATGAACTCCAACGCTCAAAAAACTAGTACTACATATTAATTCGAAATTGTTGTATGCCTTATATGATAAAAAAAAAAAAAAAAAACTTATACCCTGGATTATGAAACGTTTGTAGTAGAAATGGTTATTCAGTAAGGGAACCCAATACATCCTTTCTCCAAAGAAGTATATCCTAATCCTATTATCAGTTTTTAATGTTGAAGCTTCACCTCTCCAAACTATCCAGCATCTCCCTACAGTTAGATATCAAAGTTTGTGAGTTGTGACACAGATATTGGTAGCCCTTATCTTCAAAATGAGGTTGACAACAGTAGTTGAATATTTCATCTGAGTAGAGTGGTGACTTTAGTTTTCTCCATTACCCAGTCTAGTTGTAAAAAGAACAAACTAACAATCATGTCTATCAAAGTCCAGCTGCATCAAGCACAGAAACAATAACAAAGTTATGAAGAAGCCAAAATATTAGCAGTGCAGAAATTCCAATTTTTTTTACAAAAAGAACAAACTAACATCATGTCTATCTAAGAAAAAGCAAAAGAAAAGATATCCATATCAAACCTTAAATTTGCAGTTTTTTGATAAATCTCAATCATTGTCACCGGCAGCCGTATGCTTCTTCCACTTCTATGCTGCCTCGAAAAATCCAGGAATAGATAGTCAAAGTACTCCTCATAATTGGCTGGGCCATTCCCTGTCACTGGAGGCTACAGTCTCTTCAGTTTCTTTGCCATCTTAGCCTGAACTGAACCAACTTCTCCAAGCTCCCCAAAATCTCTCTTTAAATTTAACCACTCTTTCAAGAGCATAACCCTCGCCTCTTTCAGTTGATCTTGAAAAAAAAAAACAAACCCTGAGGTGACCAAGGGCTCTTAAAAAATCAGCTTGGCACTCTATTTCTTCCCATACAGATATTCTTCAACCTCATCCTCTGGCATGTCAGAGCCCATCCTCATAGCAGAAGCTTCAAAAAATTTCATAGCTAATCAAATCATCGCATTCAAGTGCTTTTTTCAATCAATAATTCTCTTGATACACTAAAATAACCATGTTGTCCAGATAGACTGAAACTATCAAATAGCACTACTTAAATTAACAAAAATTAAATCAGTTGATCCTAAACAAGTTTCAATGAACTTGAAAACCAGTTGCTTTTTAGCAAAAGCTAAATACACATCAAACATCCAGAGGGTTGGAAGCTTAGCAGAAANAAAAAAAAAGAAGAAGAAGAAGAAGAAGAAGAAAAATAAAAAATTGTATCTCTACGCAAAGTACCAACTAGTTTGTTCTTGTTTCTGTTTCTTAATCATTTGTATCCCCTGAAACAAGGGGTAGCAGTTATTTCATAAGATTTAATATGATAAATAGGTGAATACGGATGTCAGAATTCAGAACACTGATACATGCATCCATGTCTTAAACCAGCCCACTAAACTTTTTGTCTTAGTAGTTTCGGCATCCATTTCCTAAGCCATCTGATGTACAACAATTAGAAGTTCCCACCTCTCGGTCAACAGACTGAACTACTCCGAAACAAGGAGAGAATACAATGTGAACTTAACAGCCACCACAAACTGGGTAGCAGAAATCAGATACACATAACAATTTCAAAGAATATATGAACAAAATCGAAGGGTTAAGAGGGAAAAGAAGTAATAAGAAAATGAAATATCAAACCTCATCAACACGTCTCTAATTCTTCATAAACTCGATGAAGTCATTAAAATACAGAAATCACATATACACAAGTAACATAAATCAAATTCACAGCACACATCCAGTCTTTTGCTTCTTCCACTTGTATGCTGCCTCCAAAATCTTTACATTGCTGCTGGATTGTGATTCTCTGGAAATAGATAGTCCAAATACTCCTCAAATCCCGCTTGGCCATCTTCTGTCATTAGAGGCTGCCGCCTCTTCAGCTTTTTGGGCATCTTGGCCTGAACTGAACCAACATCTCCAAGTCCCCCAAATTCTTTTTCCAATTCAACCACTCTTCCAAGAGCATAACCCTCTCCTCTTTAAGTTCAGGAGCAGAAATCCTAAGGTGACTCAGGGCTCTTTCAAGAACCCGTCTGGCATTCTGAACACACAATTTTTTCTTTGCATACAGAAATTCTTGGGCCTCATCCTCTGGCATGTCAGAGCCCTCATGATCTTCCACAGCAGTAGCTTCAAATGTTGCATAGTTAATCCATACCTTCAAGTGACCTGTTCTGTCAAGAAGTCTCTCATATAGTGCTCTTGTATTTTCAAATTCACTCTCCCCTATCTCAAATTCGATGTATGCCTTCCACAACAATTCTGGTTGATTCAAAGCAGGCTGAGCAATGGCAAGCTCATAAATAGACCTAGCTCGTTCTGTTTCAAAAAGGGACCTCTCCAACTCAGCATACTTAGCCCATGCATAACAATTTTTTGGTGACCATTGCAAATACTTCTCATAAAGTTTTCGACAGCGATCTATGTTTCCTAATTGCAACTCTATTTCAATGTATCTCTTAAAAATCTTATCTTTTGGAGCCCTCCCAATTGCATTCCCTAGTATTTGCCGTGCCCCTTTGATATTCAATTGTCTTACCTCAAATTCAGCTGCTAAAAGCCAAATTTTTGCAAAAGAAAACCTTTTGTGCGGAATCAATTTAATACAATCTCTATATATCTCCCTTGTTCTCTTAATATCCCCTACCTCAAGCTCTTCATATAGAGCATAACTAATCCACAAGTAAATGTAACGCTGCCAGTAGTACTTCTCCTCAGCAAGTGGAACATTGGCTATTGCTCTGTTATATACTTCCCTACTTCCATTAGTCACTGTATCCTCCCATTAGTCACTGGGGATGATAGTCACTGTATCCTCCCATTAGTCACTGTGGATGATCTCCAGAGCAGACAAGCTACCCAGCGAGGAACCATTCCACACACGGACATCATCGATCAGTTTCATCTCAGGAATTAATAAGAAACCTGATTATTTTTCAGTGCCCGCTCACAGGGGATAATCAACAAATATTTCCCATCTCCAAGCCAGATTTTCATCCAAATACATCACTATGCAATCTTTGACAAGGTCAGGGAATGAGGTTGATAAAATGCTCAGAAAGTGGTTCCACAGTCACCCATCAATGATACTAATGCAGCTTTTTCTGACATTTACGGATTTCTCCAGAGTCTCCTTCCACTGTTGAAGACTTTGCCAATGGGTTTGAAAATGTAATATATGACATGGACCCTTGCATTATTTCATCCTCAACACTCAACAGACTAGACCAGAGGGATTCCATCTTGGCTAGAACAGGGCATCCCAAAGGCAACTTGGCCTAGTTTCTTGGATTTTGAGCTTCTCCTTCATAAATCTTTCCCTGGTTAAGACTTCATATTATTAGGGGGAGATGGGTTAATTTGTGATGGAGAAGCTTAGAATCTTAGATATTAGGCCAAACGGCTAGATTAGACAATGCAGCAATAAAATTAAATTTTAGTAGAAAGCATTCATCCATCATAAAGCAATAAGAATGTGCACCTGAGTACCATTTGAAACAATAAAAATGGAGTAACGGGTTTGATCCAGAAATCATATTGCCTTCTCCAAATAATCAACTCTTCACCAACCAATGACTCATGAATACTACAGGGTCAGCAGTTTCAAAACTATGTGAATCCTATGATGGACAGAAAATAAAAGATAACAAATACTACACATTATATACATAACGTTTAGAGAGAGAGAGGGAGAGAGATGATGGAAGGGGTTCCCTGACATGCTCTAACGATATCTACCACAGATTAGTCAAATTATACCAAAGCACGCAATCTGAGGATCCCAACAAAATTACCATACTCTCAGGTATGAAGAGCAGTCCCTAAATCTGTAAGATCACCGAGGAACTCTGATTTTCAGAAGATGAGTTTTGCAGCAGCTAAATCTAGTCGAACAAGAATTCAGCTAAATATAGTTAAACAAGTATTCAGATTTCACAACACTGCAAACATGTAATGATTTTGCAGCAGCTAAATCTTAGGTCGAAATACTGAATTGTTTTTTCTTGGAATTGGATAGGAAGAGTGCAATGGCACAAAAAAAAAAAAAAAAGGCATATGCATTCACAGTAACTTCAAAAGCGCATATCAGAGACGAACACTGCAAACATGTAAAAATATATTATAACAATATTTGTCAGCCGAAGGCGCATAGGTTTGTGTAGTTTCCATACAAATAACAAATCAGAAAGTGTTTCCCTTACCCAAGAAGAAAAGTGCAAAATGTACCAACCTTTCACAATTTTTTCAAATAATTGGAGGTTTCAGCCTCAAATTTGACAGCCCAAAGAATCCAAATAGCAGAGTTAAAAAATGTTTTCGTTGCATAGTTTGAAATTTGAGTTTGGGCAACCCAAATAATCACATGCAGTAGCATAGCGCATGGTCATCAATCATTTAAGAAATATCTTACCTCGGGGAACTCCTATCAAATTATTTCAGTTTCTATAAAGCTCCGGAATTATTGGATTGCTGTGACAATGACAACACTCCCACCAAGTACAGAACCCGTCATTTGATCCTTTAGTTATATTATAGTATCTGATAACTTAATTCACATATCCCAACAGCTAAGACGTTGAATTTTCCACATTTTACCAAGTCATTACCTATTCTGTATCTAAGCATGTAGAACATCGTCTAATTCTCACTCATTCCTGTCCAACTGAAGCCCGTATCTTTTGATATGCCCCTCAGCTTCATCCGTTCCCTAACTTCATCAACACAGTCCCACCTCCCAGCTGCAGCCAGAGCATTTGACAAGGCAACATATGATCCAGGTCGATCATCAGCACACAATTTGAAAAGCTGATCAGCAGCTTTACTTGCTAACTCTAGTTCACCATGCAATCTACATGAACTGAGCAAAGCAGCCCACACATCTGAATTTGGCTTTTCGGGCATTGTCATTACAAATTCCCATGCTTGCTGTATATTTCCAGAGCGCCCTAAGAGATCAACCATGCAAGCATAGTGTTCCATCTTAGGCTTCAGTGAATAATCCTTCTCCATGCTTTCAAAGATCTCCCAGCCTTTGTCTACTAACCCAGCATATGTACATGCTGAGATAGCACATAGGAACGTAATATAGTTGGGTTTCATACGATGATCGCTCTTCATCTTACCAAACAGTTCAATCACTTCATTGGCTTTCCCATTTTTACCATACCCATCAATCATAGACGTCCAAGAAAATATGTTCTTTTCAGGCATGTAATCAAAAATTTGACGAGCATCATCAACTTTTCCACATTTGGAATACATATCTATTAGAGCGCTCCCAATTTTTACATCCAAAAAGTAATTAGTCTTTACAAGGTGACTCTGAACTTGTTTTCCAATTTCAACTGATGTCAATAGAGAACAAGCCCCAATAAGACTTGCAAATGTTGAAATTGTAGGTAGAAATTCCAATCTTCGCATCTCAATATAAACTTCAAGTGACTTCTCTGCAGTGTCAATTGTCTTACTATACCCTTCAATCATAGCATTAAAGACCACAACATCTTTCTCATCTATCTCCTTAAACAACGCCTCAGCATCCTCCACACGACCATTGTTCAAATACCCAGACATCAACGACGTTGAGCAAATTGCATTCTTCACCGACATCAAATCAAACACACGCCTGGCATAATCAAGCCTTCCAGATTTAACATATGAATCAATTAATGTAGCGAAAAGAACAACATCCTCTTTACCATCATCTTTGACAATCTGAGCATGCACCTGTCTTCCTATGTCACGTGATAACAAGGGACCAACTACAGCAGCCCACGCTTTCAGAATCAACGAATGCGTAAAGCTGTCAGGCTTTCCATCTGAATCACACATCCGCCGAACCAAACTGAATGCTTCCTCAACTTGGCCAAGTTTTACATATCCATTGAGCAAATAATTATAAGCAGACATAGTTGGTTGGGGCATTTCATCAAACATCTGGCGGGCATAGCTTAAGGAACCGGATTTCAGATAAAGTATTAGGAGTTTGATTGTAATGTTCGTATTGGGTTGATACCCAGATTTCAAAATATGGCTATGGATCTTCAAACCATGAGATGGTGAATCTGAATTTATATACTGTTGAAGAGTGGTAGATAGAGAGATTGAAGTTGGATTTGAAAGGTAGTTATCCGTTGGGAGGGTAATTGGACCGTTAAAAAAGGGTTTTGGAGTATGCAAAGATGAAAAACATAAAGATCTAAGTTGGGTTATTTTCCCATTTCTCATCTTATTGCACATTGATTAGAAGTGGCAGCACATTGTGAGCTGATATATGAAAAGGTGGAGCAACGAAGACTTTCACACACTCGCAGAAGAAAAACTCAAATACGGGTGGTTATCCTATCTGGGTGGTTCGGACACGACCGTATCAATTCAGCACGGTCATTGGGGTGTTGGGCCCAGCAAGAACGGGCCTAGCTCAAACTAGCCCAGTAAACCCCACCCAAGTAAACTTTGAAGGGGTATATTAAAAGCCTAAATCCGGAATTGAGAATTTTCTTTTGATTCGGATTTTGAACCAGAGCTTCGTGCTCATTACCTTAATCTATAGTCTTCAACTATTGGTAGTATGAGTATAAAATAGTCCTAAATCCAAATGCGGAGAATTTCTTTTGGTTTGGATATTGAGCCATAGCTTGGGCTTTGTTTTATTGGAAAGCAAGTTAGCGTAGTCCAATTAGACTTTCGCCTACACCTACATGGTTTTATCAGGCAAAATGTTTCAACAAATTACTAGAGCAACCGCGTCTTAAGATTTTTGACTCTTGAATCACTTTATCTTCTCTCTTTGGCCCTTTAGTCTTCTTCATTCCCATTGCTCGATATGATTTTTTGCTCACTTAAATTAAACACATGGTAATGGGCCTCACATAAACACAGTATCTCTCTTACCCTCTATCTCCTTTCTCTCTGAGGACCAAGTTAATGCCTTGAAATTAGAATCCGGCCATTGAAGGAAGTGAGCACATGATCACGTGTGCCTTAAAATTATAAACCAAGCAAATTTGAAATTTTAGATGGTGGATCACGTGTGATGCAGTCCATGCAAGGCGTGTAGACTAGCACATGATCAAGAGGTCATGGTCAACGTATCTGTTGGAAATGCCATCTTCCACTTGCAGCTTGTGTTGTAACTAAAGTCGAGGAAAGTAAATAATTTTCTAGTAACATGATAATGTTATGACTTCAATATCTATATATATAATTTTAAAACGAATGAAGAGGGTTGGAGGAGGCCTGAGAGGCCTTCCCTCCAAGCCAAATTGAATGTGGAGTGAGTATTTAGAGTTTACGTTGTTGCCATTTGACCAACAAATCTCTCAACATCTCTACTATTCAAATTCAAAATCGCAAAAAAAAAAAAAAAAAAAGTAGCCTAAGAAAACGAAACATCTAGCACATTGTTTCAAC
>BSSO01001108.1:0-25851 GCA_030267885.1 Mesembryanthemum crystallinum
CCTTTATTTTGGAAGAATTGAAAAATGTAAGAGATGATTTTGCACTTGATTCAGGGGTGCACGAGTGTGAAAGAAGACATTATGAAAATTAAATGAGATTTAGGGGATCTAAAGAAGAAGCATGAAGAGATGATTAAAATCATTCACTTTGGAGGGAAAATTAGTATGTTCTTGTTTATCCTATCAGTTGTTGTACTATTGAAAAATTAGGGCTTGCAATTGGGTTTTTTTGCTGTTTGGATTGCAATAATTAGTGCTAGAAAAATTGGGGTTGGAAATTCCCTTGTTAATATATGTATTTTGGGGAGATGGAGAGGTAGAATTCCCAAACGCGACAAACAAGAGAGAGAAACAAGTAGCTAGAGAGAGGAGAGAGAATAGGACACGGACAAACGTGCATTTTGCTTCATAAGGCCCGCTTTTAATGGGCTATTCGTTATTTTAGTTCGCACTTAATGTTTCCTCCTTCCAATGGTCATGGAACACATATTGTCAAGATCACAGTGGCACCATGTAGAATCGAAAAATGAAAATTACACCATGTAAAATTTTTCAGACCACAGTGGCACCATGTAGAATTTCCCTTAGATTTTTGTCAACTTATTAGATGAACCTTTCTTTGAAATATAAGAACACATAATATCTTTTAATGTTTTTTATTCAATTTTTTAGATGTCTCGCCTACATGACGCATTTTACGCTGTCGAAATATGCTTCTTTTGTATATATATTATAATATACTCCATCCGTCCGCTATTACGTTTCCAATCCAAAATTGGCACAAGAATTTAGGAGGAAAATTTTAGCCATTTTTGCTCTTGTGAAATAGAGAGAATATAATAATTTGTTGTGAGAGAGATATAAAATTAGAAGAGAGAGAGAGTGGTTGGAGAGAGGGTGATTGGAGAGAGAGTGATTGGAGAGAGAAAAAAGAGTTTTTTTATTTTTTTGTATTTTTTAGATAGTGGAGGGTTAATTTAGGGATGTTATGGGGGTTTATTTGGTTTGGAAAGGTAATGGTGGGACAAAAATTTTGGTGGTTTGGAAATGTAATAGTGGGACGGAGGGAGTATTACACTATAGTACATTATATTATATTATAAATTAATTAAACTGTAAACATTAACAAAGAGGGCCCTATATTTATTTTTCGTCCTAGGGCCCATAATGTGATAGGACCAGCCCTGTGTAGGTTATTCATATGGGTAACCACAATGTGGAAGTTGACATCAAATTCTACCACGTTAGAACAACATAAGCTCTAAAAACGCAAAGGCTCCTCCAATTCACACTTTTTGATATCTCCTCCGCTACTCCAACTAAGGAAAAAAAAAAACCAGGCTGTATCACGCCTCAACCCATTTCCAACATAACACGGGGATGGAGGAATATGATGCCATCTTGATCCCGGATCTAGGGTTTTTTTCAGCAAACCCTAGATCCACAAAATTCGAAACATCAATTGACGAAATCAAACCATCAAACAAAACGGGTTTTTCACCGTCCATCAACGAAAAAACTGAAAAAATATGACCACAATAGCCGTACATGACCAGTTTTAAACTTCCGGTGATCACAAGAGAGAGAAAGAGAAAAAGGGTAGATACAACAAAAGATAAAGGAGTAATTGGGGCAATTGTTGTTTGTCAAAGATAAGGCAAATTGGTAACAGAGATCGTTCAGCTATGGGAGTAGCTAGCTAGATAGCTACCAAAGAGAGAAGGGGGAGAGAGAAAGAGAGGGCATACCAGAAGGAGAACACTGTCTTCTCCGGTGAGACATAAGAAGGTATGCCTTCCGTTCTTTTAGTGCGCCCCCTCCCCCACTCTTGACTCTTCTAAATCCTTGGTTTTTTTTTGTTCTCTCAGTCAAGGTCCTTCTCTTTTATCTAATTTTTTCCAACTTGGTTGTTCTACCTTTTTTGAATTGTTTGTATTTTTGGAAAAAAGAAACAAAAACAATTGCATGTGTAAATGGATGAGGATCTTTACCATTACCTAGTTTTTTGCATTATTTTTTTGATAATTGTGATCTAGGTACCTGAATGTATCACCCCTTTTTGAGTACTCGATGATGAAAATAATAGGCAGAAGCATCAATAAGAATTGAAATGCGAGACGAGGTTTGTTCACCACTTTGTGGCCTATTTCTTTCACAACCCTTAGATAGCTCTTGCTATAAGTTGTCCAACGCCTCTAACCTTGCCTCGAACCGCCCCCAAGAATGAAAGATATATTTTCTTGAAGTTCTGCGGGCAAAATCGTCTTTTGACAGGCCCTTATGATCACTCCTTTGGCACGGAACTCTGAACATAATCAATTGACACTCCGAAATGGCCTAAGCAGTAGGTTGCTTGAGTTCGGCAGCACATTTGCCAGGACGAGGACACAATCCGGTGTCGTCCAGCCCACCGAGCCTGACAGGTGCCGTTGGGCCCCACTTTAGAGTCGGCTTCTCCATTTCCGTCCCGTTTTAACCCTAGCCTATATATATTCAGTGCAGGTCCATTTTGACGGACAACACTTAGAGCATTTTTATTTGTAATATGCTTTTCATTGCAAATAGCAGTTTTCTAAATGTTTTCCTAAAGAATTGGTGGCAACTTCATTCGATTTCTTAGTTATATTCTCAGCCAATCTCCGACCCAATTTTAAAATAGTTCATGTCAGCCCCTTCCTGGATGATGGGATAGTAACCGAATAATTACTTAATGTAACCATTATTTTTCAAATTACCCTTCTCATTTGCCCACTTTCAATTTCAAACAACTCTTTTCTTGTAATACAATGAAATTATATCATTGAAAAATTAATTCAAAAAAAATATTACTAAAGTTGCCAAGAGAGAAAGAGGGAGAAGAGGAAATGATGAGAGAGAGATTAGAAGTCGTGAGAACAAACAAGAGTGGCAGCTAGTCCAATATAGAAGACATAGAAATGGCAAAAATGTTTCCTTTGGCCAATCTAAAGACAGCAGAAAATAAAACCTAAACGACTTACAAACTCATAAAACACGCAAAAAAAAACCATAAGAACAACCAAAAGACAAGTATGGGAACTAAAACATATATATGATCTTTTGACCACTTATCAATTGGTTAAGTACACTACTGTTTGTTTATGCCTGGACAACCAAAAAATACAATCATGTCCAAATATAAAAGGATGCGACCGCAACAAGCATTATAGTCGGCTTCTTCTTATCCCCTCAAGTAAATGGCTCTATTCTTCCATTCCCGATGCATACATGTTGCCTAACATTCCAAAAAAACCATGTGTCTCGCCCATTGAAAGTATTCATTTAAAGTCATTGACATTGGACTTTCTCAAGTATTCTTCACCAAAATATTCATTAATAGAACAAATGTAGTCAAGCCCTCAATTGGTCGTGCTTTCACCAATTTTTCAAATATTCATCAAAAGGGTTGGCAAAAGATTCATATGCCAACATTTGGATAGCGATAATTAATTTTTGTATATGGGAATGACCTCTTCTCTGCTATAGATGTGTAATTTACTCCAACAACAACACATAAAGAAAGTGTAATAACAAACAAATGGCAAAATAAAGAATGCTTTATTTGAACAATAGGTAAGATAAAAAAAGTTGATTGTCACATAACAAAGTGAAAAAATAAAGTTCTGGTAATAATTAGGCTATAACTATTTTCATAAACTATATAGATAATAATGAAATCTATATTAATAATTAGGTTAAAGCTATTTTCATAAACTATATAAACAATAATGAAATCTATATCAATGGATTCTTTTTCGATGGAAAATATATTATATATGAATTTGTGATAACTATGATTATTTCCATACTTTTACCCCTCATGTTTAGTGTCTTATGTTGCTTTCAGACGTATTTTAATATTGTTAGAGTAGTTTTATAATTTTTTTTATAGTGTTTTGAGTTTTCTTACTTTTATATCAATTGTGAATAAATTCTTTGACTTTTGATTTTGGTAGGTTTTATGAAAGAAAAAAAAAAGAAAAGGAGAAGAAGAGGGAAGATGCTGGTCTGCACGTGAGTAACAAAGCCTGTCAGAAATAAAAAGAAAAAAAAGAAAGAGGAAAGCTACAAAGAGACAGCAGGTAAGTCGTTTCCCCTTTGAACTCAAATTCCCATCCATTGAATTGTTGTTGCAAGTTGGATACAAGGGAGCAAAGATGAGGCTGGAGAATCGTAATACAACTGAATCCCCTTCTGTTCACCCGACTTTTGCGGAAGATAGAGTCCTACAAGGGGGTTAGAACTTCTCAAATAAACTAGGTTTTATTATGTGTATAAATACCCAGTCCCAAGAACTCAGAAAGCATTCGAGCACACAATCAATTTTGAGAGTTAATCATGAGTAATTTTTTAGAGGAAGCAAGAGACTATTCTAAAGTTGAAGGCGGCCTTGACGTGCGACTTAATTCACATGGTAAGAGGAGGAGAGCTCTACCTTGTTTGAGGAGTTGAATCCGAAGCAAGCTACAAGTTTTTGGTCATAATTCATAAGTCTTCTCTCCTAATTAGTTCTCTTAGCTAATCTCTGATTATCTTGTTACTTAGAATTGTTTGATTTTGAATTCCTTTGGTACTTTGTTAGTTTATTATTCAGTTTATACCGGATTAAATTTTAGTTTATATCTTCAAACTTGATTGTTATCTCTCTTGTGTTGAGTTGTAGATTTTGGCAAATTCATATGATTCGGCTTAGTTTGGATTGTATAATACAGGGTGCTAGTTTGAATTGAACCTGCGAAATAGAAAAGATTTAAACTAGGGTATAATTCGATCTAATGGATTATGCATTTATGTGCCTTTTTTCACTAGGGTAATTGAAGTCTTTCTAGTGATTATAGTTTAATTCGTGTAAGTTGAGATATATTTGCATTGGTTAAACTAGTTTATAATCGATTTTGATTTAGTCTAAGATTGATTAAAAATAAGAAAAGATGGGGAAGTCTTGTTATTAAGAACTCTACAAGTTACCTTTCATTAATTCTTACGAAATTATCAAATTAGTTCAAGGTCCACCTATATGAGCTTAAAGTATTGTGCTTGTTTCATAATTTTTAAATTTAGGGTTTTTTTTTTGTGGGGAACCCCCTTATAAAATGGACTATTTGGAAAAAACCCCTTATAAATTTTTTATTGTGGAGAACCCCCTTATAAAAACAAAGACCATGAATAACACCCCTTAAGTCATTTTACAACCAATTTATATGAGATTTTGACCGATTGCTGTTACAATATTGTTACAACTTAGACTTATCTTCTCCATGCTTCTCTCAACCTCCCTTCTCTCCCTCTTATTTGAATTTGTCAGTCACTAGACTTTCTTCCTACTTCTTACATGACCCATATTTCTCCCAGATTAATGCTTATGTGCTAATCATTGCATTTTATTAGTAGTTTATGGATCTATTGAAATTATTTACACAGTAGACTTAGAAGTGAACACTTTGATATTTTGGAAAATGGTTAGCTATATTTCCATCTCCCGAAAGGGTATCAATATGACACCCCTTGGTGGTAATTTACAAGAGTTTTGTAGGAGTCAGTGTAACCCCTACCCTAAGCTAATTACAATCCACCAAAGATTCCTATAGTAAAGAACTGAGAAAGAAAAACAGAACAGCAACAGAAAAGGCCAAAAATAGCGCTGCTAACCCAGCCACTAGTCTAGCAATCCCCCCTGTTGTACTTGTAATATCTAACAAATACATTGAATTTGATCTGGTCAACAATCTGATCAATAGTTCTTTCTCTTCCTTCAAAGATTCTACCATTTCTTTCATGCCACAGTTCATACACTGAGGCTTGTTAGGCTGCTCTCTTCATCCTCTTCTTTATTGCCTTCCCTCGAACTCTCTGCTTGAACCAATTTAATTCATCATGGATGTGCATTGCTAGTCGAGTGATTTCCAGCCAGTGAAGCACTCTTGCCCATACTTGTGCAGACAGTGAACAAGTGAAGAACAAATCCCTGATATTCTTTGAATTCCTGCAGCAAAGAACACACCTATTGACCATAGGTATACCCCTTTTCTGGATGTTATCAACTGTTGGAAGCTTTGAGTAGGCAGCCATCCATGTCATAATTCTGTGTCTTGGAACCCCTGATTCATCCCATCTTGTCCTGAACCATCGGCACTTATCACCCTTATCCATGATCATATAATATACATTTGTAAGACACAACTTACCATCGTTGCCCCATGACTGCATGATGGAATCAGCCTTACTTATACCTCCACATTTTTCCACAAATATATCTCTCACATAAAGGATCCTCTTCCACTTGCCAGGTATCCCCTTGCTTTGCTTCAACACTCCAAATATCTTTACTTTTTAACTTGCATTGTTGTATCTAGTCAGTGAGCAAGCTCTTTCTGCCCCAAGCTATCACCCATATCCACATAAGGAAGAGTGCTCTATTCCAAGAGATAGCTTCTTTGATGTTCACACCTCCTTCTTCATGTGGTCTGCATATCTAGTTCCAGCCAATGAAGATCATCTTTCTTCTTGTTGTTGCACTCAGAAAAATCTCTGACATATCATATTTATCTCATGAATCACACCCATGGGAAGCAAGAAAGCAGAGCACCAGAAGTTGTTTATACCAAACATGACTGAATATAGTAACTGAATTCTACCAGCATAACTCAACATTTTTGTGGTCCAGTGATCAGTATGTCTTCTCAGTTTATCAACAAGAGGCTGACACATGGTTTTTGTGAGCCTAGTAGTACTTAGATGTACTCCCAAGTACCTAACTGGCAAGTGGCTTTCTACAAAGTTTATTGCTGCAGGATAAGTGTTTTAACATCGTTCCTCACCCCGCCAAAATATATGTTGGTTTTTTGAGGGTTAGGCTCCAAACCTGACATGTCAGTGAATTTTTTTAGAGTATTCACTAGGCTCATAACATAAGGAAGGTCTCCTCTTGTGAACATTAGAAGATCATCAGCAAAAGCTAGGTGAATTATCTTCAATCTGTAGCACCTAAGGTGAAACTGGAACTCCTTATTTCTCACACTCTTCTGAACACCCTTGAGAGGCCTTCTATGCATATGAGGAACAAAAAAGGAAACATTGAATACCCTTGGTGCACTCATCCTCTTTTACCCACAAAGTAACCTTCTACCACACCCTCCACTTTAATAGAATAGGTTGGGGAAGAAACACAAATCATCACCCATTCTCTAAAAATGTCAGGGAAACCCAACACTTTGAGCATATTATCAAGGAAACTCCAATCAACACTATCATAAGCCTTCTTGATGTCAACTTTTACCATGGCTCTTGGAGATATGTTGGCTCTATCATATTTGTGCATTAATTGATTAGCAAGCAACAGATTATCAAATAGGCTTCTCCCGCTTATGAAGGCTGCTTGTTCTTGACCAATGATACTGGGCATGACTTCCTTCATTCTCTCTTCTAGGATTCTGGTAATTGTCTTGTATAGCACTAAACAGCAAGAAATGGGCGTGAAGGCTGTTACATTTTCTGGTGTCTCTGCCTTTGGGATATGAGGGAAATTATAGTAGAGTTAAGCTGCTTAGACATTCTCTTCTTCGCAAAAAAAATCTTTTATTGTAGCACAAACATCATCCCCAACAATGGACCAAGCATCCTTAAAGAACAAGCCTGCTTTTATCTCTGCTGAAGTGGCATTTCTACATAAAAGATCATTTTTGTCCTCAGGGATACAATTTAATTTCCTCTAAACTCCTCCTCCTCAAAGTTGTTGACTACTGTAGCCCTCCCCAACAGTTGCTTATAGTAATCAATGAAGGCTTCAGTCACAGCTGCATGCCCCCTCTTTGTGTTCCCATTCAAGTCTTTGATGCTGCCTATCTTGCTCTGTGTCCTTCTTTCTGCAATTTTAGCATGGAAGTACCCTTCATTTTCATCATTCAATTGGATATCATTGATCTTTGCTTTCTGTCTAATTGCACTCTGCTCAACCTTTTTGTATTTCATATATATAGCAGCTTTTTCCCTCTCATCCTCTTGAAGTGCTATGTGGATTATCATGCAAGGCTTTCTGTGCTATCTCCCAGTTTCTCAAGCTATCAGCTTTCCTTTTAGCAAGAGCACTGAACTCTCTTGTATGGAGCTTCTTCAGTTGGGGTTTTGATCTTTTTAATTTTTCAAATATTCTGTACATGATACAACCATTAACAGGTTCATGGCATACCTGTTTAAGAACATCAAGAAAAGAGGGTGAGTGAGACCAACAATTCATATATTTAAAGGGTTTCTTTATACCAGCATTCTCCAAGGCTATATTTGCAAGGCATGGTGAGTGATCAGAAATTCCATGTGCAAGGAATTCTGCTATAATAGGAGGTCCCTATAGTGTCCAATGTTTGTTTCACATTAATCTATCCAGCTTACTCTGCACCCTACTCTCTCCATGCTGCCTATTTGACCAAGTATAGAAGTATCTAGTAGAGGGGATATCATTTAGATCCAAGTGTTTCACACAATCTTGGAACTTTGTAATTTCGGATGCAAGGTGCATTGCCAGAATCCCTTTCCCCAACAGCAAGAGTGACATTGAAGTCCCCCATTACCAGCATAGGCAGGGTAGTTACACACCAACCTTCAAGTTTACTCCACAAACCCTTTCTAAGCTCAGCATCATTATGAGCATACACAAACACTATTACATCTAAACTGAGATTCAATATGTGTAACATCACACAAAATAGCCTGGTCTGAAGCATCAATCACCACAAGCCTAACAAGATAAGGGTTCCACATCACAATTACCCTACCATTGTAATGATGAGAATGGTTACTCACAATCTAATATGTAGTACATGCTTTTTCTAATTTTTGAAGCTTATTTATTTTTATTTTGGTCTCCAAGAGACCCAGAATATCAACTCTAAACCTGGACAGAAAGGCTTTCACCTCTTGCACCTTATTGGGGTCATTGCAACCCCTAATATTCCAACTAGTCACAATCATTTTGGAGGTGGGGGTAAGGCCTCATCTCCAGACTCATCCTCTCCAAGCATCACCTCTCCCATTAACTGAAAAAAAGACTTAACTGCATTCTGACTCCCTTTATTCCCTGGATTTTCTCTTTGCCCATAACAGGAGCAGAAGATATATTCTTATCATGAAAAACATGTTTATGTGGCACAGATTTAAAAGCATGGTCCTCTTCAAATTTTTCCTCTAAAGTAGCTTTTCTTTTTGTTGCTGCTGCATTTTCCAACACCTCATTTTCCATTCCCTGATCTCCTTCTTGTTTCTTGTTATTCAGTGCCAGTTCATTCTTTTCTTGCACACCAACACTCCTCTGATCCCCCATTTTTCCAGTAACATGAACTGTGTCTTCTCTGTTACCCTTCCCATCCTTCTTCCTCTTCAGTCTACACTTCTCCTCCAAATGCCCTAATTGGTGGCATTGCTTGCAATAATAAGGAATCAATTCATAGATCACCTGCTGCTGTAATTTCACTCCCATTGGAGTATTAATAGGAATAGAAGTTATCAGAGTGCTAGACACATCAACATCAATGAGAACCCTTGCATAAGATACCTTCTCTTTACAAGCAGTGCATCTATCAGCAATCATAGGAGTCCCATCATGCTTGCTAACTTTCTCAGTCCTTGAGCAGACCACAAATGAACATCGAGGGAGGAAAACTCAACCCACATAGGCACCTTAGTAATTTCTTCCTTTTCTATACAAAGCAAGTGTCCATGGTTTTAACAGAAAGGTTCTGTTTGCAATGACCCGATGGCCCCCCTTTCAGAATGGCTTCCATGTCTTCCCCATTATCAAACCTTAGAAAGTACCATCCCTTGCTATGACAACACCTGTGGAGAGTTTACATGTGACACTTTGATATTGTTCATGAATGTTGTTGATTTCATAATCTATTTATTAGAATCTGAATTATTTCATTAGTCACAAATTTTACGTTGTAGAGGTTGTTTCAAAAGTTGTTTTTCTAATTAATATCTTATTGTTGATGCAGGTAAATTAAACTGGTGTGCTCTTACCACGCATAGCTCCCCTCTCATAGATTTATTGTAGTCTCACCAGCTTGAGTGGATGTCAGTCGTAGATGGTTAGTTACTCCATTTTTACGTCTCAACTTTTAAATTTCATCACTATAATATTGAGTTTTCTTTTTGTGCAGTGTGTTTTTAACTGGGTAATTTGTTGGGTACTTCAATGTCTATCTATGTTATGTCGTATAAGAATTCTTATTTCAAGTGAATGAATATCTTATAAGATCTCAAAAATCTAAAATGCAAATGGCAAAAGGAAGCATAGGTCGGGGCTAGAATTCTATTTTGTTTTAACAAAGATTTGAATGAGGTTTATATCATTCAACCCTCTGCGAAAGGCACCAATCCCTTGCATGCACACCTATATGTTAGTAAATATTTTGCACCCAGCTATTTTCCATCGACAAGAGTTCATCAGAGTGGAACTAACTCCTGCATTTTACTTTCAATATTTTTTTTTTTAAATAAATATATAGGGTTGTTTTCAAGCAATTAGAATGGAGCAGTAACCAGTAAGTACATGAAATCCATCACTCCTTATAGTATGAAGTCATGTTAATTTTTCACACTTTTGTTTTACTATTGACTTGTTTAATACATGTACAATTTATACTTTATAAATTGTCTCCATTTTTTTTGATATCTTTAAAAGAAACAGTATATATATGAGATCCCGAGAATGCCCCTGCTCCGTGTAGATTCCAAAAATGCCCCTTCTCCGCGTGGATCCTAAAAGTGCCCCTGCTCCGCGGAGGTCCCTCTGCTCCACGCAGATCCCAAAAATGCCCCTGTTCCGCACATATTCAAAAATTCCCTTACTCCGGGCAGATTCTAAATACGCCCAGCCCCTACTCCACGCAAGTCCCAAAAATGTCCCTGCTCTGCGAAGGTCCCGAAAATACCCCTGCACCACGAAGGTCCAGTCTGAGATCCATATTCTCATATGCAACTAATTGTGTGCTTTTCATACTTTGACCTTCGACTAGTTTCGGTTAAAGTAGGGGCTCTGTTAGCACCCAATTTTTATTATCCCGATGATGAGTATATTAAATTGATCAATAATCTTGAATGATGAAAAATAAGAACAATGAGGGACTTTATCCCAAACTCAAAAGACCCATTTCAAAACCCGAAAGCCCATTAGTTAACCTTGGACATGGCGGCCTCCACCTGAAGACGACATTTGTTTTCCTTAGGTGATGAGGCCACGAGGCCTTCCATGTGCCAGGGAAAAAGGTTACGCAGCCTTCATCCTTGAAACAAAGGAGGCCGCGTGGCCTTTTCGTGTCTCTAACAAAAGAAAGGAGGCCGCGTGGGCTCTCTTTGTGGCCACGTGGCCTTTCCCTGAGGCTTCACGGCTTCTTTCGTCATCTCCTCTCGCCACTATAAATGCGATTCCCATACGTTCATTTGCGAATTCCTTCCAATATGCCCTAAGCACCACCACTAAAAATCTCCTCACCTAGCCACAAATAAAACTCCAGTTAATTCGTCAGAGTTCCGGGTTCCTGAATTCTTGATATTGTTCGTCGACGACATTTACCACTAAGGTAAACCTGAGGGCACCCAAATTTATAACTCTTTTTTCTTTGGTTTGTTCTATTATGGTTTGTTTTGATTTAGTTGTATACCAATATGATTATATTTTTAGTTTATATGTTTGTTTGTTTAGTATAGATTGATTATTTTTAGATCCTTTAATTAATAGATATTGTTGAGAGTGATTAGTAGAGGCCGTTTTCCCAAACAGACGGCTAGGGGTGCACTCCATCCAAAGCTACAACCTCATCCCCCGAATCAAGATTTTGGTTTCGGCCAGTTGAAGTCAAGAGTCTCCAAACCAGAGGCTTCGTATGGGACAACTGGAAACGAAATTCTCTTAAACCCTAAGTGGTGACCTCGAAATGTCCCTTTGTTAAACGACCCTTCCATTCTGTCCCTTTGTTTTGTCCCTTTGGTAAACATCCATTCGGTTATGTCCCTTTCGGTAATTGGAGGTTCCCTTCGTATTTTCATAAAAACACCAATTTGAATTTTCAATAAGTTTCATATGTTTTTACTAAAATTTATTGGCGACTTCTTTGCAAAAACCGAGTGAGCTTGTCACTTGGGGGATTATACCTCTCTTGTTTGTGGTCTCCACACTTTCGAAAGGTTGATTGAAACTTTTTTAAAAGAAATCGGTGGAAAAAAACCAAAAACCATGTTGACGAATCAAGATGCATCAATGGCTAAGGCTATTTATCAAGTTATGCTAGAAACTTTACATGGACTATGCACTTGGCATATAAGAGAAAACGCCTTAAGGCATGTGAAAAATCTATATCAGAAGATCCTAGAAATTTCCACTAGATTTGAAGCTTGCATCGATCTATATGAAAAGGAAGAAGCATTTATCAATGGATGGAAGGCTTTACTTGATGATAATGATGTTTCATATGACTCATGGTTGCATGCAATATTTTAAGTCAAAGAAAAATGGGCATGGACCTATCTCTGCAATACTTTATTGGCAGGGATGAGATCTACTCAGGAGTGAAAGCTTCAATGCTGATTTAAAAAATCATTTGAAGTCAGATTTAATTCTAGGTGATTTTTTCACACACTTTGAAAGGGTTGTCAATGGCAAATGTAGTAATCAAGTGGCAACAGATTATGAATCAAGACATACGTTGCCTCAACTTAAAATGAAAAAGGCACCAATGCTAATACAAGCTGGACATGTTTATTCTCCAAGAACGTTTGAGGAGTTTCAAGAGGACTATGAGGAGAGTCAAGGTGTTTACATAAAGGGATATAAAGTTGGGGAGTCCATGCATGATTATAAAGTTGCAAATGTTGATGGGAGCAAGAAGCGAATTGTAGCAAGCAACTCTTTAGCACAAGAAGTTTTTTTTGTGAATATCAAAAATTCGAGACACATGGTATCCTATGTAGTCATGCTATCAAAGTTTTGAATATTGATGAATATAATATCAAGCCAATTCTCCCCATTACATTATAAAACGATGGACAAGATCGAGATGCAAGACATGGAAGTGTTAAGATGGGAAAGGGCAGCATATCGAGCTTGACAAAAAAAAAAGCCCATTTCACAAACCGTTTTCAAACAGCTGTGTCCAAGAATGGTTAAATCAATGAATCGAGCATCTGAATCTCATGAAACATACACATTTATATCTAAAGTTTTTGAAGAGTCGAGCAAAATAGTTGAAAGATGTTAACCAGCATATCCAGTGGCAGATCCAGGAAAAAAGTCACTGGGGCCATTAAATAAGTTTAAATTATAAATTAGTGTAAACACCATATTTTGGCCTAACTTTTTTTCTTCTTAATTATTTAGGCCTATATATACCTAAACATTATACTCATGTTCAATTTCAAAGTTAACTAGGATTTTTTTTTTTTTTTTTTGCTTGAAAGTATTTGTTTTAACTTTCGACCAAAATCCTTAACTAGTTAAAAAATGGGCACAATTAGATATTTATTGTATTAAAAAATTAAGAAAACAAAATATAATTAACAAATCCAAAACAAACACAAAAAGAAAATCACTAAAACGTTTAAATAAACTAACAAAAACAAAAACAAAAAATAAAACAAAACTACAACAAATAACAAACAAAATAAAAGATAAGGAATGAGGGCCAAGTTTTTACAAACTTAATAAGATAAATACTCCGGCACAAGGAAAATAAATAAATAAACAATAAAAGAGCCATATGATCAGATCAGTGTTAAAATTTGCTAGAGCTTAGAGCATTGAGCAAGCATTATAAACAAGAAAAGATGCGAGAGAAAGTTGGAGTGAGAGAGAAAATTCTGATAACTCTTTCTTGGGCAATGTAGAAAGAAATGAGAATAAGTGAATTTCAAAATTTTAACAATAGAATATATCTTCTTAGGCCCCTTAAAGTGGGCTAGGTAGCTGGGGGCACCATTGTTTTTGAATGGTACAATCCTTTAGATTTTCTTTAATTTTACCCAACCGGGCCCATCTTGACTGGGGCCTGTGCATCGAATGTTTACATACTGGATCCGCCCCTGAGCATATCTTCTTTCGATGAAGAAGCTGTTCATGCATGTCAAGTATCCATATCAGTTAGAAATGAGGAATTGCTGAACAATGGCAGCACAGTGGACAAGTTGGAAGTGATGGTACAAAATATATAAAGAAGTGAAAGTGCTCTTATAAGGACAAACGATGCCCTAAATCTTGGGTTAAGAAACTAGCGAATAAGAGAAGGAGAATTACAGTAGAAAACAAGAAGATGTGGTAACAAATTAAAAGTACTTATTCCAAACACACTTTACATTAGTTTGTCACCTCATATAAGTTAATGCAATTGTCTAACTTATAATGCATGTCACTTGTACTATATATGTAGGGAGCAACAATATTACAATCTATAGTATCATCAGATTACAATATACTTCATGTGAACACTGCTCCTACTTTTACACAAAATTGCTAACAGTGACGCATGTCCTTAATATTGTGTACATACCTTATAATTTTTATGTTTTTGTAACTAATCTTATATTATTTAGGAACCGCGTTGGACTACAATTCACTGTCATTGTCCACAGATGATCTAATTGGCACTCAGCACAATCAAGTTAGAAACTTTGATTTGTTTTACTTATACGTTTCAGCGATATATTATGATTAATTTATATTCATATTCTTTGCAGGCGAAATAGGATTATGGAATAAGTTGGATTAGAGTTGTTTACTAATATTTGTTTTGATGGGAAAAATTGTTTACTATTTGAACAACTGTATGTGATTTATAGTTTAATGCCATAGGCAAACTCTATCCAAATTTATACATTGAAACTATTTTTCCTAGTGAAACTTGGCTGCGTAGCTGCTGATATGATATCCATTTTCACATTTTCAACATTTTTTGGCTTGAGTATGCATTGCTTTAATATTATTCAAAGGAAAAATAACTAATTTGTTGAAAGATTAAAATATACTCATACCAAACTAGGTCATGCAGACCCGTATAATCACAAAGCCAAATTTGGAGCAATTATACTTAACTGAAAACATAATACGACAATTCATTCTCATCAATATCTAAGTCAGTATTCTCAAGCAGATTTGCAGCACCAACTATAGTAACATGAAAAGAAAAAAAAAAAGATCATAATAAACTCAGGAACAGATGAAAGCATAAAGGGGAACTCACTTGGGTTTGCTTTTGTGATAACTATAAGTTGAGATATAAATACAGTACATGCCCAATATTGTAATGACAAATTTTCTCAATAACACCATCGATTTGAACAACTATTACTCCAACTTTCAAGTTAATATTTGTAAAGATAAAATACATCTGAAGGGAGTAAGAACAGTGAAGGATAAATATTGTGTTCGATTGTTCGCCATTTCGAGAGGTTTGGGGACCTTGACTTGGTAGTTTTCGTCCAAATCGATGACTGCGTAAAACAGGAGAGTAATCTCCCATCCCAGCACTACCAACTCAATACCTTCACACTTGACAAAACTTTAGATAAAGATATAGAGAGAGAAACAAGCTCACTTTGTTGGGATATCTCCCAAAATCCCAAATTAACTAATATGATTGGTTTTATTTTGTTTGAGAAATAAAATAAAACAAGAAAAAAAATGAAAAAAAAGGAGGTGAAAGCCAAATTGTTTAGGCGGCTATAGGGATTTGTTGTTCAAAATGGGCTTGGCCCATTTGGTGTAATGTGGCGGTAGAATAGTAGCTTCCACATGAAGCTAAAGTGATGAAGTTAAAAAGGGCTTTTGATCCTTGCTTTGTACTGCCGCACAAGAAAAAGGGTGAGGCAGTTGGTTTTTGCCGAGAAGAATTGCCGCGAGAAAGAAGCAGCTAGAGTAAGAGAGCAATTCGAGAGAGAGCTTCTTATTGGTTCTAACGAGCTTGTAGTAGACGGTAATTGAGGTGAAGATAATCAGAGTTTCTTCAGGTTCGTCTTCGACAGGTATTTGGGTTTGTATCTTTGGGTTGGTTGGTTACTATATTGATTGAGGGTTATCAATTTGTACTACACCTAAAGATAGATTTACTTGTCGTCGAGATTGTTGGTTGTTCCCGTTGTACTCATGATTATTTGATAGTGGATTTGATTTAGTGCGTAGAGATCCGCACCGTGGTTTTTCCCTATTGTTGAGAGGGGTTTTCCACATAAAATTGGTTGTATCCTGATTTAATTTCTCATACTTAATTTCTCCGTTTATTGATATTGTGGTGGTGTGTTAAATAACGTAATGTTTCCCAACAAGTGGTATTAGAACTGTGGTTGTAGGATACGAGTGGTGGGAAAATTACTGTAATTTTCAGGGAGGAATTGTGTTGAATTGTGCTAAAATCATGTTAAGAAGTGTGCCGAAATATGATGTTCCGTTGTTTGATGGCAAAATTAATTTCACTGTGTGAAAGAGTACTGTTGAGAATTTGTTGGTTTAACAGAATTTAGATGAGGCTTTAGAGAAGGAGAAGCTAAGTGGGATTACTGATGCACAATGGACATCAAAGAAGAAGAAGGCGGTCAGTACAATTAGGTTGGGAGATCAAGTATAATTACTTGACTGAGACAGATCCAAAGGTGTTGTAGTATAAGCTCTAGAGTGTATATGCATCTAAATCGCTAACTAACAAGTTGTGTTTGAGATATGAGTAGTACCAGCTGAGGATGGAGCAGGGTATAGTGTTGCAAAACCACATTAACAGTTTCAATCAGCTAGTGTGTCAGCAAAGAAACGCGGATAAGAAGATTTCGGATCAGGAGGAGGCATTGTTGTTGTTAGCTTCACTACCCAAGTCGTACAGGCCTATTGTGCAGACATTGCTTGTGGGGAGGACACATATTTCGTTGGATGAAGCGATGACTGTCTTGAGGGAGAATGAGAGGATTATGATCCAGGTTGATGGTGCTTCTCCAAGAGATGATGAACTAAATGATGCTGAGGGATCCGAAAGAGGGAGGAATCAAGAGAGGAAGAGAGGTGGCCTGAGAGACAGATCGAAGTCGCGCGAGAGACTTTAGTAACATGGAGTGTTACTATTGTGGTGAGAAGGGTCATATTCAGAGCCGTTGCCCGAAGATGAGAGAAGACTTGAAGAGTTTCAAGCATTTGCAAGAGAAGATGGGTAAGGCCAAAATTGATGGGAGTGGTTCCCCTAATGTGGTTCATAGTGATGATGAGTTGTTCTTGGCAAGCCACAAGGAGAAGGTGGAAGACCAAGAGAGTTGGGTGTTGGACTCGGCCGCATCAAGTCATATTTGTCGAGACCAAACATTGTTCGATACTTTGCGCTACGATGGTGAGTATGGTCACATCAACATGGCAAACGACCGAAAGATGAAGGTCAAAGGAATGGGTACCATTCGGGATGGAGCTCCAAGGAGGTGTGACTAGAACCTTTTACAACGTGAGGTATGTACCTGATGCTCGTGTTAACTTTTTGATTTCGTTGGGAGAGTTGACATCATATGGGTGTAGATATGTTGGTATGGAAGGTGGTGCAAGGTGTATCATGGGGCTAGTTTGGTGATGCAAGGAAGGAAGGCCGAAAACAATATTTGATATGTTAAGGGTCGTTGTGTTCGGAAGAACAAGACTGTGAAAAAGAAGGTCCGTTTTCTGGACGAGGTGGAGGTGTTTTGGTGATTTGGGTCGAGGGAGGAATTTGTTGGATATCTCCCCAAATCCCAAATTAACTAATATGGTTGGTTTTATTTTGTTTGAGAAATAAAATAAAACAACAAAAAAATGAAAATGAAAAAAAAGGAGGTGAAAAGCCAAATTGTTTCGGCTTGGCTGTAGTGATTTGTTGTTCAAAATGGGCTAGGCCCATTTGGTGTAATGTGGCAGTGGAACAGTGGCTTTCATATGAAGCTAAAATGATGAGGTTAAAAAGGGCTTTTGACCCTTGCTTTGTACTGCCACACAAGAAAAAGGGTGAGGTAGTGGGTTTTTGGCCGAGAAGAATTGCCGTGAGAAAAAAGCAGCTAGAGTAAGAGACCAATTCGAGAGAGAGCTTCTTATTGGTTCTAGTGAGCTTGTAGTAGATGGTAATTGAGGTGAAGATAATCAGAGTTTCTTTGGGTTTGTCTTCGACAGGTATTTGGGTTTGTATCTTCGGGTTGGTTGGGTACTATATTGATTGAGGGTTATCAATTTGTACTACATACACCTAAAGATAGATTTACTTATCGTTGTGATTGTTGGTTGTTCCCGTTGTAGTCATGATTATTTGATAGTTGATTTGATTTAGGGCGTAGAGATCCACACCATGGTTTTTCCCCTATTGTTGAGAGGGGTTTTCCACGTAAAATTGGTTGTGTCCTGATTTAATTTCTCGCACTTAATTTCTCCGTTTATTACTATTATGGTGGTATGTTAAATACCGTAATTTTTCCCAACACACTTTTACTGAACCAACAGATTAGAGCACCAAAGAAAGCTTAAATCCCCTAAAATGGCAGAACAACCCCATAACCTGAGAACGCGGCAAGACCTCAAAGCCACAGAACCAACCCATTCACCCAGTACCCCTCCACCCAAACTCTTTATAGAAGCCGCCAACAATGGTGGATCCAACAACTCTTTTTCGAGGCACAAGGTCAATTCTTTGAACCCACCTTATAAAAGAGAGAGAAAAGTCGGGGATTGAGCATGGATGACAGGATAAGGGAGATGGAGAAGAGATAAGCTGAAACTAGCTAATTGCTGAATGCAGAGGAGAGATAAGACAAAGGTACTGTTTTGCATTTTTTTTAATGGATTGTGTGGTTTATGTTTCAATTTTTGAACATTTAAATTACTTCTACCGTTGGATTATAGGGGTACCACATGTCTAATATATAGACCAAGTACTGCAGATCTACGATGGCAATAGTTGGTTGATTTGTATGGGTCTGTCGGTGGCCACCCTCGGTAATAGATCTGATTGTAAATGGTTTGTAGATTGACGATGGCCATTTGTCAGCAGTGGCGGTGATTGGTTGATTATTTGGTGAAAGAAAAACTAATTTATTTTAAGTTTGAAGAGAAAGAGACATAAACTAACCTCGAATAACCAAATTGGTATATTTTGTGACTAATTTGCAACAATATGTATTTTTTCTTGCTACGGCGACATTAGGGTATAAAATATTAGCACCTTGCGACATATACATACAAAATTGAACATTTTTCGGCGAGGTCATTTTTTATAACCTTATTTGTTTATTTATTTTAATATATCATCCCTTTTTTTCCCTCTGCCATGCTCGTTTCTCTATGCTACTTCTTCTCCTCCTCCTCCATGAGTTAGTTCTTTTTCTAATCTTCCTCCTCCTTCTTCTCCAAAGTAAATTCTTATTTAAGTTTGTTGTAATCTTTTGAAAGTACTTGTATTGTTTTTTTTCATGCTCTTTAAAGTCATTCAAAATTATGATGTGTTTAGGTGCATAGGGAACACGAGTCAATCAGTAAATTATTCAACAGGATATCGAGGAAATGGTGAAGCGAAAGCTAATTTGAATAAACAAACTCTTGCTAGTTCATAAGAGCCAGAAGAGAGATAAGGTGATAGACAATGGGGATAACACAAAAATAAACAGTGGTAAAAAAAATCTAACAACGTAAAAAAAAAAAATTATCGGATATATCTAAATATAGGGTGAATATGTTGCAAACATCACACTTTTAAACCCTATAATCGCAGGCGTCTTACTTTTTATACCCTATTATCGCCGCTGCCTCATTTTTTATGCCTTAAAGTCACCGAAGTAAGAAAAAAATACCATATTGTAACAAGTTACTCACAAAATATACCAATTTGGTCATTCAGGGCATTAATTAACATAAAAAATCTAATAAGTACTTAAATGAAAATTATTTGAAAGTTCACAGGTTTTCATGGCATTTCTTATCGAGCATGAGTTCACTTTTACACTCTTAAGATAAGATAGAGTTAAATGATCAGCCCAACTCAATTCATCGCTTAAACAATGCAATTCAACTTAGCCCTTACATAAAAGCTACTTGACCTAACCGGACCTGACCCGACCCGACACGACCATTACTTAAACAGGCCTAGAACAAGTTAGCATATCCCACATATACTTGTACAATGACACCAACCAATCCAACAAACACCAATAAACCTCATCCTCCTCTTTCCCTCCCCTTCAACAAACCCAAAACCCTCTCCAATGGGGGCACTGAGACTCCCATCCCTCCCCACTCTACTCACCCGCCCTTCCATCTCTCCCCGTTCTCCCGCCATTCTCCGGCGCCATTTCCCCTTCCTTCTCCAATCCGGAGCCGGATTCTCCGCCCGAGCCACCGCAGCTCAATCCGAGCTTCCGAAACCCAAAACCCAGGACCGAGTCATTGCGCCTCGCTCTCAGGATTTCAATGCTTGGTATCTTGATGTCATTGCCCATGCCGAGCTCGCCGATTACGGCCCCGTTCGGGGAACCATGGTTATTCGCCCTTATGGCTATGCCATTTGGGAGGCCATTCAGGTTTACGGCCCCCTATCTTTCTAATTTCTGTGTATAAATTCTGGTGTTGGTTTGTTTTGTGATTTTGTTTGTTGGGTATTTGCAGGATTATTTGAATGTTAAGTTGAAGGAAACGGGTCACAGTAATATGTACTTCCCCCAGGTACCCCCTCTTCACTGTTTAACTAATTTTGTTTTGTTCAGCTCATTGTTTTTTGTTTTTCAGCTTATTATTGAAGTTATCTGAAAGATTTTTGAGTTTATGTGTTTTAGCTGGGATGTGTTTTGTGTCACCCAGAAAGTTAGCTTATTCCTTGATAATTTTACAAGCATCAAACTTAGAATAAAGTTTGTAAATATGGGCAACTATTGTCCAAAAATTTAGAATAGAGACTACAAAAAGTCTATTTTACTTTAATATCTGATTGCGACATTAATATCTTGAATTTCTTCAAACTGGACAAGTTTGTGAAGTTTGAAAGTTGGTGGGATTTTTTTTTTAATCTACAAATTGAAAGCAGACTTGGTTATAATTCTGGTAGACATTCCCAAATCTTAGCCTTTGTTAAATTGGTGATTTCTCTTTAACGTAGCCTCCCTCTTCTCAATAACCTTGTCACGATTTCATTTTATGGATGTTCTAAATTACTTAAAATTTATAAAAGGCCACTCATTTTAAAAGTGATCGGGTGAAAGTGATAATAGGCGACATGATTTAAGGTGTATTCACTTACCGTGTTTCGCAGAAAAATTGTCCAGCAAAAAAGATAGGGAATTGGGAAAATATGTTCAAATGGGTTTGTGTCCTAATTTAGGAGATGGAAACTAGAAAACTGTGTTTTCCAAACCAAAGTAAAAGCTGAGAAGTATTCCAAATTCTCTTCAAAAGGTTGAAATCAGTTTCCCAAATTGAAAAGCACGGACCCCATCACATTTTGTCTCCATCCATCCCCCTCTCCTTTGCTAAAGCAAACCCGACTACCAATTCTGCCATTTAAGATATATCTTATGCCCTTCTTACTTAGAAGAAGCTAATGTCTGAGTTATCTCTGCTGAGCTTTGTCATCATATGAAGAAACTAAGAAAGTTAAAAGACATGTAGCATGTCTCTGTCATGAAACAGTAGTACTGGTCGTGTCTCACCAATGAAGTTCTATGTGACTTTAGGGTCAATAGCAATTCAAAAATCTGTAATATTGTGATTGGAGAAGAAACTTGATGTGGGGCATGTAGGGGCGAGTGTACAATACAAGGAAAAATGGACTATTCTTTGAGGTGATGTTAAGGTGAGATGTTTATTATGGGAAAGAGTGCGTAGTAAATTCTTGTTTCATTGATTGGTAGGGGAAAAGTATTATCTTCTTTTATTTCACGGTAAAACAAATCCGTGTGATATATAGCCTTGTTGCCCATGTAATAATTGGTTGTATTGTTGATTTATCGAGAGGCCTATAGAACTAAAGTGCTGATAGATTGGAAATATTAAGCAGGAAAAATTAGCAGACTTGTGGAGGGAAAATATAGCTTTAGTCTTAATTTGGAAAATGAATCTTATTTTCTTAACAAGAGTCTTCCATATGGCCTTTCATTTTTGGTCTTAATCTGACGGAACAAATCTGTGACTAGCCTTGACATATGAAATAATGAAAATGAAGCCTTGAAATTTGAAAATAAAACTTAGTTATCTTTTTCTAGAAATTTTGAATGCTTTGATACAATATGTGACTTACGTATGCCCTCGGGTTTACCAGCTCTCTATTCTCCACTATACCCCAATTGCTGCTTTCTATTCTAGTAGTGGGAATGTTTGGGACCTTCATCTGCGGAGAGCTCCTTACGACTGGGAGATGGAGGAATTCTCCTCTTTGGTTGGTGTTCTTGATATCATTCATTTTGATGACAATGGAGACTCCTAGACTTGGGTTGGAGATCCTTCTCACGTCTTCACCTATAAGTCTTTCCTTCATCATCTTAGCATTCGTCCTTATCCCCTATTTTCTTTAGCCAACTCTATTTGGAAGTCTAAAGCTCCCCTTAAGGTGCATGCTTTTATTTGGACCCTAGCCTGGATAGGGTGAACACACCATACTCGTGACATGGTGCGGCGGAGGAGACCTAGGCAATTGCTGGTATACTGATTAAGCAAGCTTGAATCCAGAGTGCCGTACGTTTAATGAATTATATGAGGCTGAATATGGTTTCATATTTATAACAAGAGTGTCATTTGCAGATGCTGTCTACTTCTATTGAAGCAGTTAACCGTCCTTTTCTTAATGCTTTGGAAAATGTTATGCCGGATAAGCCAGGTTTAATATTGAATTTTGCCCCTCATGGAAAGAGACATGCCATATCACATATGAAATCTTGGTAGCTGTGCGCATATTAATATTTGGGGGTGCTTTTTTGTGTCTTAAATTGATAATTTACAATTGCCTGATATTTATGTTGTCTCATGAACTCATTTGCAGTTTATACCATACTCGTTCATAGAAAAAGAAGCAAGTCATGTCGAAGGTTTTAGTCCAGAACTAGCTCTTGTAACTGTTGGAGGAGGAAAGGAACTTGAAGAAAAACTTGTGGTACTATTCCAGCTTGATGACTTCATTATCTCTGCTTTCCAACATTGTTGTAGTAGTATCTTCTTCTATTACACTTATGGCACTTAGATCGATAAACTGAGTCTTGGCTTTGATTGTTGCACTTTTTGAGGTTCTGGCAGGTTCGACCTACTAGTGAAACTATAGTGAACCATATGTTTACTCAATGGATTCATAGTCATCGTGATCTTCCTCTGATGATTAACCAGGTTAGAATAAAATTAAGGTTGGAGAGTTTTAGGTCCTCAGGCATCCAGTCTCTTATATCTAAATTGATTTCTTTCAGTGGGCAAATGTTACAAGATGGGAGATGCGCACAAAACCCTTTGTGAGAACTCTTGAATTTCTCTGGCAGGAGGGTCATACTGCTCATGCCACTCCAGAAGAGGCTGAGAAAGAGGTTTCTGTCTGTTCTGCCATTTTTGATGTGATTTAACGACAGAGCCTGTAGGAAATGTTTTCCTTGACACATGGATGCTTTGTGATGCAGGCCATGCAGATGATTGATGTCTATACAAAATTTGCTTATGAGCAAGCTGCAATACCTGTTATTCCAGGTCGAAAGTCAAAGGTGGAGACATTTGCTGGTGCTGACAGGACCTATACAATTGAGGCTATGATGGGTGACAGAAAAGCTCTCCAAGCTGGAACTAGCCATAATCTTGGGCAGAATTTTTCTCGTGCTTTTGGTACACAGGTTCAGTCCACTGGCTAAATATTTTTTCCAGTTTCTTTTTTACTTTGGATGCGTGATTGAATGCTATGTTGTTGGTTAAGTAAATGGCTTACACATATATGCACAGTTTACTGATGATAACGGGCAAAGGCAGCATGTGTGGCAGACTTCATGGGCGATTAGCACACGTTTTGTTGGTGGTATAATCATGACTCATGGAGATGATGCTGGTTTAATGCTTCCTCCAAGGGTTGCTCCTATACAGGTTTGCTTGAAGGCCTTGTGCTTGTACTTTTCTTAATTGTTACCCCCTTACTGCAGAATAGTTGTCTGATTAGTTGTGCATGCATATTGATGCCAACCTTTAAGAGGTCTAGTGGGATAGAATAAAGATCACTAACGTTTCTGTTATAGTAAGCAGAGTAAGATGAAAGTAAAAGTCAGATAACTACTGAATTAGCCTCATGCTTATGCTGAATTCATTCAAATACGGATTTTTATGGACCGGGGAATAGTAAGGCTAACTTAACTAACTCTATTAGCTACCCGAGTTTTATTATTCTATGTGTGTGTGTGTGTGTGTGTGTTGGTTTTTGTCATTTTAGCTGAGCCACTGAGTGAATTAATCTTACAGTGCTTCTCGTCTTTCATCTTAATATATGTGCTCTTTGACTCTGCTGTCAGTTCTTTTGGGATAGTTATCTCTTCTAATCAGGACTTGCTTTTACAGGTTGTAATTGTACCAATTTGGAAGAAAGAAGAGGAGAAGTCAGGAGTTCTCAGTGCTGCGGTGACTACGCATGAAGTTCTGAAAAATGCAGGAATTAAAGTTAAACTTGATGACTCAGAGCAAAGGACCCCTGGGTGGAAATTTAATTTCTGGGAAATGAAGGTGTGAGCTTAGTTTGATCATGGTCATATGCCTAAATTTTTACATGTGAAAACTCGTTCTTTTGACATCTGATAGTCGTTAATTGCTTTACACTTTTATAAATATAACTTCGGTAGCATCTTATCTAAGAAAGAAAAAAGGTATTACTTCTGAAGCGTTTTGTGGATGTGTCGTTAGTGCTTCTGTTTTAAATATTACTCCCTCCGTCCCGTAATTAGCTTTCAAAAACACCATATTTTTTGTCCCAAAATTAGCTTTCAAAACCCATAAAATCCCTTAACTTTTCTATAATACCCCTCCACTAACTCACAACTACAATAAAAAAATATATACTCTCTCTCCAATCACTTTCTCTCTCCAATCACACACTCTCTTTCTATTATTTTATTCTCTCACAATAATATCTCTCTCTATTACTTTAATATCTCACATAAATTTCCCCTTCTATTTTTTATTCCCTCTATTAGTGCAAGGGCAAATTAGTCTAAAATATATTCACCTAAAATCTTGCACCCTCTCCATTTCTGAAAGCTAATTTCGGGACAGAGGGAGTATAAACTTATCATGTTATTTCCACTTATAATAGTCTCCTTTTAAGAAAGCCTTGTTTGTTATTCAAGGTAAAATTACTTTCATTAAACAGGTTATTCAAAATCGTTTTTGGATGAAAACACCTATTGCTAAAAAGAACCACTTTAAATAAGCATTTTTTAATTTGAAAAAAAAAAGTAAAAGGTTAAATTATGTACCTGGAAGATGATTGAAATGGACAGGCATGGGGCACATATCATGAGAAGTCCTGTTCGAGCTTATCTGTTTTTAGTGTTGGTAGGAGTTGGAAACTAAATGGATTTACACTGAGCTTGGTTGCAATGCTGGTGCTGATGATTGGTATGGTGTTTTTGATTAATGGGCATGATGGTCAGGTCGCTAGCATTGAATTTTGAAGGTGGGTGCATACCTTGGTGTTTGTTTCTAATATTTTTTATCTTGGGGGGCCGAAGTACGTGAACTGAATTCCTGGTATACTCTAAACAATTAGGCAGAAATGATAACAAGCAATTCGGTCAGTAGAATCAGCATAACATGGAACAATTCCCATTTCATGCTGATTCGCCAAAATAGACTAGCAAAGGACGTAAGTAGGGGTG
>BSSO01001109.1:0-25844 GCA_030267885.1 Mesembryanthemum crystallinum
ATACAAAAAAAAAAAAAACTCTTTTTTCTCTCTCCAATCACTCTCTTCCAATCACCCTCTCTCCAATTACCCTCTCTCCAATCACTCTCTCTCTTCTAATTTTATATCTCTCTCACAACCAATTATTATACTCTCTATTTCACAAGGGCAAAAATGGCTAAAATTTTCCTCCTAAATTCTTGTGCCAATTTTGATTTGAAAACGTAATAGCGGGATGGAAAGAGTAATAAGTAGACAGATGAGAAGATCTTTGAGCAATGTTAAGGGGAACCTCTTAATATATGATGATATCAAATATTCAATTCCACCTGAGGTTGGAATCCCTGCATATAATATATATCAGATAAATCCATGACATTAATAGCTCATTAAGTACTCATTTAATAATTATTTTGTAAAGGTAGAACACAAGATGACACGAATGATAATGGTGACCCAAACCAAGGAAAATACATATTATTAGTTCAAAGTTTGCATGCACAAAGAACATAAGGCAAACAAAAGTATCTTTTAAAAGGACCTTTAAATATACTCCTACTTATTTATTTGTTTTTATTGAAATCCATTAAGAGCAGCACAAGAGTATGTTCATTTCAATTTAATTATCAAATTTATGTTGAATTTAATTCTGCACTTACTTTATACTGAATATTACTTTTCAATCAATGCTCATTCAATTCAAATTATTTCAGTTAAAATAAACACATCCAAAATATGTAAAAACCAATTTCAATATGTACACAGTAATTTGTACTGTTCTTCCAATCAATGGACTCTTATCAACTACTACAATAATAACAAATGCTGTTAAAAGCAAAAAAAACTTAAAATATATACAACTATAGCTATCACATTTTTGCAGCTACATAGAGTATTTAATTTCAGCAGAAGAATCTCAAAAATATTAGATATTTCAATGTGTAGCTAGAACAGATGGGAGATAGAATAGTGAGTATATTAAACTATAGCCACAACTTTATGTTGAATCTTGATTAATAATTAAGCATGCAATATAATAGTGATATATAGCCTGATCTGATAGGTAGGTCCCTTATCATACAATATAACTATTCTTTTAATTCTATTCAAAACATTGAATAATAATAATAATAATAATAATAATAATAATAATAATAATAATAATAATAATAATAATAATAATAATAATAATAATAATAAGAGAAACAGTTCGATCTCATAGTAGTATCATATATAGACAACTCACATATCAAATTGTATGTTGAGATAACAGCTTTTTAATTTATTTGTGGTCCTTTATTAATTTGCCCTCTTTCTCTTTCTCTTTCTCTTTCTCTTTCTCTTTCACATGCATCGTCGTCTACGTTGTTAAATTAAGGGGCCCCTCCCCCATTGACAACCATGCATGCAATAACAATACAAAGAGATTTTGCAATATTTCCGGGGCAGAACCCTGAACCCACCTCACCATTCTGTCTTACTCCAAGAACATTGAACAAGCATCTTAAAACAATAATTTGTTAAAAGTAAGCAATAATTTGATTTGTAACATTAGGTTAGGGGCTCGATCGAGTTTCTTGGATCTTATATAACTAGCTACTAAGATTATGTTTGGGAAAATTAGTTGTAGCTGCGAGTTGTAGTTCGTTGTAATAGCTGCTATTGCTTCAAAACTTGTTGTAACTTTTAGCTTTTACTCAAAAGCTACATGCCAAGTGAAAGATAGTATGGATAGTTTCCAAAAATTGGTTGTGCTGCAGCTGTAGTAGTTGTGGTTGCTGTTTCAAAACTTGTTTGTCAGGGAAGCTTCAAGCTGTAGGTCAGGCTTTACTCAAAAGTTAGCTGTTGGTGCCAAACATAACCTAATAGAGTACTAGATTTTGTATTCAAAACTTGTTTTCATCAATTTTTTCTGTTTTAAAAAAAAATTAGAAATAAAGTTTAACCGATAGCATTTCAAAGCCCGCATACAGCCTATATATATGGCTATATCCTAAAGGTTTTTATTTATTTAGGGTAGTCATTTGATTTATATTGGCTAGATGTTATATTTAGGCTTAATTCGCTCGCCTCAACTTATTTTTGTTGATTGAATCATTGATATTGATTTTAGCAAAAATCAACAAGAAATCAGTAAAAACAACAAATAGAAGCAAATAAAAAACCAATAAAAATAACATCAAGAGGCCAACTACTCAATCGTTGTAATTTATCACATATATAATTAATGTGATAACTTGAAGCTATGTTCTCTTCATGTTATTTCTGTTGATATTTATTTTTGATCGTTGATTGTTGTTGAACGTTGTTGATTTTACTGATTTTTGTTGATTCGATTTATTCGGCAGAGATCAACTTGTTGATTTTTATTGATTCATACTTATTTCTGTTGATTTTTGCTGAAATCAGCATAAATCAATAAAAATAAGTTGAGTAGTACAAAGCCTAATATTATAAAAGTACTACCAAACTGTTAAAAAATCATTATATTAATAGCTAGCAATATAAAATAGTACTCTATATAATTAAGGAAAACTAAAAGGAGATCCCATCCAGCAAATAGTACTTGTAGTAGTAGTAGTGAGTAGTATTTTCATGTGTCAAAGCAAATCTTATGGAGTATGCTTGGAAACAAACACATGCAATCTATTATTTCTCGGGACATCAAATCAAATCAAACTGTAGAAAGCGTTATCCACATCACATGATGAGTGCATAATCTGCAAATATCAGGCGTACACACTCAGCTAACCCCTCCACCCACTAATATTGAGCCACATATTAATAATTAATAAATATATATGATCACATATAAATTTGAATATTATTCTACCACCTTATTAGTTATTTGTCATGTTGTAGAAACAAAATCGGGTGTACTTTGAATATTATCAACTGGCTTTTGGCATTTTATTGCCAAAACATTGTCACTATATAAATAATGGCTCAATCATTGGATGTTTATTAGCACCTTGTTTAGCGGATTGATGTTGTCATTGCGTTGTTCATGCATGTTCCTATATTTTTCTATTTTATCTCCTTTATTTCTAATAGTTGAGTTTTCCAAACTCTCCTTAATTATATACAACCTATACAACCTCGACAGTAACACAAAGAATCTTAACTCCGTAATCACTTGAATTCCTAACAAAATTAGGGTCCATTTGCTTAAACTTATGAAAGTAAACACTTATTCATTCCATATACTCGTCCACCACCCACTCCTCCGCCACCTCCTCTTCTATTTTGACTTCTAAGAAATTGAAAATAGGTTACAAGTAAAAGGCGGTGAAGAAGTGGGTGGTGGAAGGATAAAATGCAATGTACTAGTATAAATGCTTTTATGTAGAAGTTTGGCCAAACGGACCGTTAAGCAAATTCACAAGAAGTTTGACATATTGAACAAATTACATACTATAATCTGTGATTTCAATTTCTGCTTTTGGTCATGTTGTAGCTTCTAATTCTTCTTAAGACTTTAGAGTTAACTTTCATATGTAGTTATCAAATGATGATTGTACAACAATTTGATAGTAAGAGAAACCATTCCCCTTCCCCTCTTATTTCTGGAATAACACAAGGTACAAAACAATACTAACTTGACATGACATCGCAAAGTTACTCTACTAATCAGAAATTTCATACACTGCTTCACAAAGATAGATACTCATCTAGTAATACAACATTAGGCATTCCTCTGGTCAAGGCCTCCAGAGAAATACAGAGGGCGTTTTCTCTATCACAGTTCACAGCTCTGTTTCACTGAATCGTGGAAATATATGACCGCGATTTACTATACTGAATATCAATTACATGACTACAATTACGATATAATTACAGAAAAAAAATTAAGTGTGCCCCCTTCTGCTTCCATTTTACAAGACGGTGGGGTTTACTTCTAGCTTGGGTCAGTTCAGTCAGACATGTGTAGATTCAGATGAGGGCAAGCTCTTTCTGGTTCTCCCCTTGTCCATAATACCTTCAGATCGCCTCGTTTCTTCCCCAACATCAAAAATGTTCCTGGCATTCATTTGACACTAAGCATTTTAGCCAAACACACAGGTTTACCCATACAGGTTTCCAACGCGGTCTCATGTACAATCATTTACCCAACTGATGTGGACCAATAAAAACCAGGTATAGATTATAGAATTATTATTTTGAAATACTAAAATGTGTAAAAAGCACATTTATTGATTTATATGGTGATTTGGTCAGTGGGTAGACTACCCACCACCGCCGAGTAAATTTAGCAGTATTGGACTTTATCAACTAAATTCACTGCACCCTTATTGATACAATTTTCTCTTAAATCACCAAGAGTTGGGTAGTTTCAAACTTCAAATCATATTAAAATTTGATTGGAAGTATTACCTATTCGAACCCCAAGAATTCCAATTCCCAAAAAATGCACCCATCCTTCCAAAAAACTAAACGGAAAGAGACTTAAATAGAAGAGACTCATTAGAAATGAGGAAACTTACCTAGGGTAAAAGGGACGATGTAAAGCAACGCAGGTTGGCCATGTCCATCCATCAAATTCAACGCTACATAAGTAACGAGAAGACCTGCCAATGACAATCAAAAGGTCGGCAATGAGAATTCAGCAACAGAAGGGACATCGCAAATAAAAGCGTTGCAACTGAACAATACAAAACCAGGATGAACTACACAATCAATGCTTGTTGTCATATCCTAACAACTGAATGGAGTCATGACAAGAAGATACACGTGCTATTTTACCTAATCCATATGCCAACATAGCCCACAAGAAGTATCCGGCTCGAAGACGCTTCTGTGCCAGAAAGTCATACCTGCAAAACATATATGGAATAAAGATATACTATCACAATTTACATTTGCAGTATCCTCAGCTAGCAGAAAGAAAAAGAAAATTCCATCTTTCTTTTTTTATCAGAGCTGTTTTTCTCTGTCCACTTTCCAAACCCTTTAAACAAAGAATTGCATTCAAACTCAACAGCCAGCATAGAGCTTAGTCGAGCTTTTCTTACATACATTTCTCGATATTCTTATATCAACAGGAGTCTGTGTTCTGTTAGCCAATTATACCTCATGGTTGGTTGTTTGGTTCTTGATACAAAACTGTTTTCCTTTGACTTGTAAATGCAAACAGATTAAAACAAGTTCAAGGCAATAATTCTTACCTAAGAGAAAAAGCTACTAGCAATCCTGGGAGAAGGATGTCACCAAATCCGATGATGCTGTAACCACCCCATGGGTCGAACATGCGTGGGATCTTTAGGAGCATTGGAATACCATCCTCTCCGCTCTTATCCCCACGAGCTACCTAATAAAGATAGTTTGCAACTAAAGTTAAGATTTTGCATTAGGGACCGTCTTTTGCTCGGGTGATTGTGAACAGGGCTCACTTACCACAATCATCACGCTCTCATGGAATAACTTCTTGGAAATAAATACCCAAAATATGTCGTACAAGAAGGCGCACGAGAGAAGAACTGTACCCACCTGATTTAGACCAAAAAAACATACATATCAGCAGAAGTCTCATACCAGTCTCACTCATAAGAAATCTATAAATTAGAAACACGATATTATAATCAACCTAGTTAAAATTGTTAAAGAAACACCAAGTGTGTGAACAAACAAATGATAAAGGTGAGTTAAAAGAATAACTAGCAATAATACAATCCATACACAGCTAGTTGTGCAAGCATGACTTTTTGTTCCTTACACCTCCAAAGCCTCGGGAGGGAGATGATAGATATTTTCTCGCAGTTATAGCTCCCAAGGAGTCTTCTTATACCCACCATTCATGTAATTGACCACCATATAATAAGGACACAGAGATTACAGATTTTGGCATCAGTAACATACTCTTGGCTTGTGTAAGTTGCTTGCTTCCTGCCAGAGGTTCAATTCATTAATGTGACAACCTAGGAGCCAAATGTTGTATGAGGCCACGTTGACAGCATCATAAGGGTATGTTACTAGTTCCATTTTCTATGTTTGGAATCTTTAAGATTTCTGGACATTTTCTTTATGTCAATAATAGTATAACGTACGAGATAAAAATTCTGAAAAATTATTTATACAATGCAGCTATTTATTTATTTTTATTATTTTTCATGAAAAAAATACCTAGAAAGAAAAAAAAACAAGGGAAAACTTTGATCATGAAAGAATGATAGTGGGAAAGCATTGGACATGAATATTCATATGACACAAGAGAACACTGACAGTGAGAAGCACTGATTGGTTCGTAATAGGGAAGTACTAGTGGTTGGAACCTTACAAGTAGGTGACTAGTAAAGGATACAACTTACAAGGACCCAAAAGCCGAACGGAGGGCCTCCCACGTTCCTCCAAAAATCCATGTCCAATATGATCATAACATCAACACTTTGGCCCGTGACCTCCTACTCGAGTTTTGTGTATTATAGCCTTAAGATGGCTTCTCCAGACCCTCCCAGGACTTGGTCAAGTTTTCCTTTATGGGGGATACTGAGGGCCAAGGACGACCAAAAGGCTACCGATTGTCCCCGAAAGGCCATAACATCATTATTACCACACTCTATACGTGTCAGAATCTAAAGAGTAGGTGACTAGTATAGGATCACAAAACACTATTGAGGACCGTTGGGGGCCTCCCATGTTCTCTTCGAGATCCTCATCCAATATAATTCGAAAATAAACACCTCGGTCCTAAGACATCTCGGATGGCCTGTTTTGTGGGTTATAGCCTTTGCATGGGGCAATTTAGAACCATCTTGTGGGGCAGTGGAGATTCTCCACAACTAGGATGTTGGGGACAACGACAATCCAAGAAGACCTTAGTGCTTCCAGATGGCCTTCCCCTACGCCCTAACCTAACCTCATATTCCCCCATGACTTTGGTGTCGAAGCCTTAAAATTAGGTGAATAGTAAAGGAATATCAAAGGCCATTAGGCAACAAAAATTGCGCTTGGGCGTGGGCCTCTCATGTCCCCCGGGGCCCTCACATCCAATATCATTCGAATATGAAAATCAAGGACATGAGACCTAGTATAGCATTTGGGTGGGGCATTATCGGATCATCGAGAGAGCCAAATGAGCTTTTCCACACCTAGGCTTTTAGGGAACAACGGCAAGTCGACAACCTATGAGGCCCCTTTGCCTCTTGAAAAGGCCTTCTTCAATGTGCTAACTTCATACATACCCAGGTTTCAATGTTAGGGCCTTAAAAGTGGGTGATCAATAAAGGGTCGTCAAAGGCTATTTGGGACCCAAAAAATGATCTCGAGGGCCTCCTATGTCCCTTCGGGGATCCATATCCAAGATGATGATAAGATAATTAACTTGGTCCCATGACATCCCGGTCGCTCGATTTTCTTGGGTGCCTTTGGATTAGGCTTGTCCGAACCTTCCTAGATCAAGTTGAGTTTTCCCATGTGGGGGCTCTTGAGGTACCAAAAATGACCTAAAAGAAACCCTGTTGTCGCGAGAAGGCCTTCCCAAAGGCCATGACATCATATTACCCATACTGTATTGGTGTCAGAATTCGAAGAGTGGGAGACAACTAAAGGATCACCAAAGGCTATTATTGACCTAATAACTAACACTAAGCGCCTCCCACGTCCTCCTAGAGGTCCCTGTCCAATATGATCCGGAAATAAATACCTTGGTTCTTGGACCTCCTGGACGGACAATTTCCTTGAGTTATAACCTTTAGATGGGACATGTTCAAACCTTCTATTGGGATAGTGGAGAATTTCCACACCGAGGCTGTTAGGGAACAAGGGAAAACCAAGAAGCAATTAGTGCTCCCCCGATGGTGTTCCCCTGGACTTTCACTTGACCTTTAAATCACCCATTGTTTTGGTGACTAAGCCTTAAAAGTGATTGAATAGCAAAGGGTTATCAAAAGCTATCGGTGAAACAAAAACCAGCCCAGAAGCCCTCCTATGTCTTGCGAGGGCCCCTCATCCAATATGACCCCAAAATGAATATCATGGGCCCGAGACCTCCTCAACAACCCGTAAGAACAGTTTGTCTTGTTTCATGAAAACTTAGCAGTAAGGATATTTATTGTTGAATTATGTACTGAAAAATAAACTACAATTACAAGAAATTACATCTTCTACTTACACATTTACTCAAGAAGTAGAAGCCGATTTAAAAAAAGCTATTCAAGAACATGCAGAACACTTTCTAAACCTCGAGATCAAGCATAAAGAAATTGATCCCTCTTAATTAGTTACTACATTAATTAGCATGGTTATATGTGATCTTTATTTATTTTATTGTATTTCATTATTTATAAGCCACAGGCAAGGCATACTTTCAATGATAAGTTTGCATAGAAATAATGCAGTGCAAATGTACAGGCTCGTTCTACCTGTGGAACTGGAAGGCAGTAAAACCAATAATATAACTAGTTTCTAAGTAAAAACTCTTTCATATGGAGAGGCATGCATTTCAACCTGGATTTAATTTTCAATGTTCATCCTCCACAAGACCAAATATTGTCAGAACAGACAAGAGAGATTGGGTTTCCTCCTAATAGCCACGCATGGCTAGGAGAATGAGACTTGAATAGTCATCTGGTTATCTGAATAACTAAACTGTAGCCTTTTTTCCTTTTTCTTTTCTTTTCTTTTTTTTTTTTTTNCGGCGGGGTGATTTGAGTCTAAGTCATTACCTTGAGATTTGGAATTCGAACAATCTGAATAACTGTAATTATCAAACAGATTCCCTGGGTCAAAACAGAAAGAATATTTCAATATTGCTACATGACTCGAATTGGCGGAAAAAAAACATCAAAGATTTTATATAATATCCACAACAAATCTTATTCTTACAAGCACATCTTGACCAATCCAGGCAAAGGAGATATCTCGATAAACTCCCCAAAGGGCTGCAAATGTGATACAGAATGGAGAAACAGCCAAAGTAAGATAAGACACAGCGCCAAGAAGTGGAATTTTCACATAGGACTCGCCAAAGGATTTGAACCACCTGCACCATACTACAGTTATAAATTCCAAACATAGCATGAAATGAATTAGAGCTAGCAAACAAACTTTGGGAGAGTGATGTCCTATTGAAAACACTGACGAAGTTCGTTATATGTAAGATGCTAGCAGCAAGAGATGCATATACAAATGTTTAAAGACCTCTGAGATCAAAATTCATTGCAGATAGCTTATCCTTAATAAGAATACTATAGGCTGCACATTGTTGCAAATTTAACATGATAACTCCCATGGTGAGCTAGCAATGGGTCTCTAAGGTTTATTCTGTAACTACTATGAAAAATCAATCATAGTTTAGATAATTAATACAAACTCTTCCCCTGCCCTAGCAAATCAGACACCATCTTAAGTCTTGCACCATTCAGAAACTTTTTACTTTCTACACTAGTAGTCTATGCTTCAGTAACATTAATCTTTTATTTTGACAGGGAGAGTAATATAAACACATAGCAAAATACCTTGATAGCAAAGCAACCAAGCACGTTTGTAAGCCCTGAAATGAAAAGAGGAAGGAAAAGGATGCTTAAGAACAAATGTTAAGAGTAATGAGTATTGAAACTACTTTCACATATATCAAAGTCTCCAATCTCCCTGCTTCCGTATTAGTTCTTTCTTCGTAACAAAATGTCTAGACAATTGGAAAACTTATGTATTCACAGATGTTCACTTTTCTCATAATCTTGGTAATTGAATAGAAACGGATATGACTAGCCAATATAATAACAATTTCGAATATGCCATATGTACTGAGGCTCAGGCTAGTATATTTCCATTCATACACTATATAAGCAGAATAAGCACAAAGAATAGCTGAATAAGCACTGTGATGCTAACATTTCTATAATGCTTAGCCTGCATGTATTTTCAAATGACCACAATGCAAAACGGGTGTATGACATTTCAAAAGATAATCCTCTAGTGTAAATCTCAGTGTAGTTGATTTTATTAGTCATTGACTCATTTGTGATAATATCTTTAATTCTTTACATGCACATATAAGCATGGGTCATGGTATGCATATATGCACAGTCTAGTCTTTAATCCACAAATTTAGCAAAGAACTCTCACCTCTGAGCCACCAATGCAAAAAAGAACCACCAAGAGCTCAATGAACCAGGAAGACATCAGTTTGTAAAGAGTAACAAGAAAGCATGAAGCTACAACAACAAACAGGACTGCTGAAGTTGTGCTGATATTCACCGCACCCCCCGAGCTCCCATCCAAGAGTTCCTCTTGAGCATCCTATGAGTAGATATGCAAGAAAATTAGATCAGCAACCAGCCAAAAAAAAAAAAAAAAAAAAAAAAAAAAAAAAAACAACAACCAGGTTATCTTATGACTGAAGCTTCTGCAGAACTTGCATGTAAGTAAAAGAGTCAAAGGTGGCTGTAAGCCAGGCTGTCCCAGGGCTGTCTATGGGCTGGACCAACCTGACCAAGACACAGCATCAGCCCTCAAAACACCAGGCTCTGCCAAGGCCATTTCTTATTATCAATTTATTCCCTTTCTTAAAATGAGCAGCCCCAAGGCCGAGAAAACTTTGGGCTGGTCCCATGTGGGCTTGAGCTCTATTCCCCACCCTCACACCCCCTGCAGCACAGCTTGCCCACTGAAACCAGGTTGGGTCCAAACCGAGCTCGGTCAAGTGTGAGCTGGGCCATCCTACGTGCCAATGGCAAACCCCAGTCCAGTGCACCAAATAGCAATAGGATATAAAATCGATCAGACAATAAATTACCATAGAAGGCTTACTTTTAATAACTTTTCATGTTCACTAACTGCTTCTCTGGCACTCCAAGCAGACCAGTATGACGCACACAAGATGGTACCGACAGCAATGAGCCATAAAAATACTTCAGCAATGTCAACTACTGGACGTTTCGGAGAGTATAGCTGCACGGATACTGTTTGAAAGGGACAAATTTTAGGAACACATTACACAATCACTGGAAACATTGTTCTAGCTTTCAACGTGTAAAAACTGAGGCATGACATAAACTTGATGAAAGCTGAGCAACAACAGATAGAAGAAAATGCTCTTATAGTGAAGAATTTGAATTGTTATAATCTCAATGTCATCTGAATATAGAATAGGGAAATGTAACCTCTGGAACTATTCGACAGCAATTTCTCCAAGCTTGCACCAGCATCTTGAGGGAGCATGACCGTGGGGATATGTATATCAAGATCAGTCTCATCCGGTTCACACACCATCTTATAAAGTACTACAGGAAAATAAAAGAAAATTATGTAATTCAAAACCAATTTCATAAGCTTATTATACCAACAGACATAAAGGATACAGATTGCCAATTTGTGTAGATGTGTTTTTATATGTATCCTTTCATAGCATTAACCATCAGTTGGCTAGCTAAATGCTTCAAAAGGTGTAAAAGATATGCATACAAGGAAACAATTGAAGGTAAATACTTCTAAAGATCACCAGGTAGATCACTCTGACAGAGAAATTGCCATGCTACACTAGTATCAACTGAGTGTATTTTGTCAGGATAGAGGCATATATTGTCAAATCTAGTACATTAACCTACCAAGAGAACACCAATTCTCCCATCAGTTACTCCTTCCATGGTAGGTTAAAGCAAACAAGCTGGCTAGTGGCCATGTTAAACATGAAGATGGTTTAATATGAGCCATGGAGCCTTAACAAGAGACAACAAAATCTTCTAGTTTCCAGAAATTTTGAACTGGAACCCCATCAAAGTTCACTTGATTGCTTTGAAGGATGTTGCCTTCACTTCAGAAGCTGCAAATACTGCAGACTCCCATAGCAAGTGCAAGTCATAGGTCTTAGCTGATGCAAGCCTATAACCTGTCAATCATATGAAGTTGACACAACTGACAATCAAGTAGAGAATAAGAAAATACATCTAATTACCATTTTGGTCATTTATAATGAGCACCGCTGAAGCACCAGCAGCTTCTGCAACATTTGCTTTGGTGGTGAATTTGCAGCGGCCTCGGTGTACCATAATGACATCTCCAGCAAGCTATGAAAACAAATTTATATATGAGCAGAAGATAATAGAAGTCTAGTACCCAAATTACACATAAGAGTAAAGAAATAAACCTTATTTTTTGGCTGACTGCAGCAATCGCGAGGGTCAGCAAGGGTGAGTTGAGAGTAATTAGCATTTTTCTCCTTTGAGACGATGGTGGTGCCAAATCTTGCACCAACACCAACAAACTCTATAGCTTCTTTGCCATCAACCCATGTTTGAACTTTCACCTACCAAAAAGCCAAGACCAATAAGTCACATGACACAATTCAATTCAATGCAAACTCAAAAGATTACAAACATAAACCTAGCTTCATAATTTTGGGAAACAACAAACAACCACTACATAAAGCTTAAGATTAACTCATACTTGCCTACATTAACAAGCATGTATAAACTAAATCATCAAGAACCAGATTATTATCAACCTCGCTCTCGTGCACAATCAATTGAGATAATCCATCAAATGAACTCGAGAACCAAAATTACGGACTTGGAAGGCCCTTCACTATAATCATTGAGCATCTTCATTAAAAAAGGCATATACGGAAATAATTGGTACCATTTCCCGCTTCAAGTTTTCTTTACAAATATAATCATTTACTAAATAATTACAAGTTCATAAAACTAAAAAAACCCTATGAAACAAACATGTTAATTATCAAATTATGATTGAAGCTGAACCCACACCCAAAAAACAAAGTGACAAAATTATGTATACCCAGATGAAAAATCAGCAAAATAAGAAGTGGGCATAAGAAAAAGTTGGCAAATTGTGACTCACCAAGACGAAATCGTTCTCACAACCAGGCTTTTTGGGAGCTTTATTATCTTGGTGAACTATGTCCCCAGCTCTAACACTCAAAACCAGAGCACATAGAGAGAGAAACAAGCCAACCCTCCTCAGATCCATGTCTATGGCTGTCTATCTTTACCTCTGCATCAGAATTCAAAGCTGAGAACTTTAAGAGGAAGAGAATTGAGAAGAGGAATAAATTCTGGTGTGGGTAGGACTTGCAAATGGGAACTGTAACAAATGCAAAGAAAGAAAGAAACTGAAGCAGGTCAGTCAGTCCTACCATACCAAAGGGGCCCCATTGGGGAAGAAAGAAAAGGCATGAAAATTGGCCAACCTTTTTTTGGGGAGTCAATCAATGAGACTGCTTTTTTACCATGGTTATTTTTCCTGCTACTAGTAGATTTTTTTTTTTTTTTGCTGATTGTTTTTGCATCCGTACAACCACATATAGAAAGGGGTTAACTTTTTTTTTTTTTTTTTTCTTTTGAGTTACAAATAAAAACTTTTTTCTTTTAAGTTAGGAAAAATTGCCGCCAACCCCCCTATATGGTGTGGTTTTTGTGAAAAACCCCTCTGTAAAGAATCCCCTATATGACAAAAACGTTTTAGTAAACCCCCATCTCCGGTAAGTTTTTGAATTTTCCGGTTAGGTTCTATTTTTCTGGACATTTTTGCCCCTCTCTAATATTTTCTATCCTTTCCCCTTATTTTACCTCATTATCATTCATTGCAACTAACATATCCATTGTTCCCGCCTTTGAAATCCCTCTCATTCCCTCAATCTCTCTCTTATTTGGGTTCAATGGTTTTTTCCTTTTCTTTTCCAGTATTTTTTGCACGTTTGGAGGGGAAAAAATGGGAAAAGAGTAGATATATTAGAGAGGGGAAAAATGGTCAAATAAAATATAAATTCATCGGAAAATTCAAAAACACGTCGGAGATGGGGTTTACTAAAACGTTTTTGTCATATAGGGGGGGTCCTTACAACTTTTTTTTTATAGGGAGGTTTTTCGCAAAAGCCACACTATATAGGGGGTTGGCGGCAATTTTTTCTTTAAGTTAAGAAGATGGTAGAAACATTAGGGCCCTCTCACAAAGCAACCTTAACATAGATGTTGTCTTATGAGGAGACCGCTACCCGTAAACCCCAATCATCCTCCTTAAAGATATCATCTAACTCTTTGGAATGGAACATCCACTCAAATGACTAACATTAGCTATCCATTATGGTAAATATGTTCCACTATACTAGGGTTGAAGACTTGTAGGTGGCAAGAAAGCATCGAATGTCAACTATGACGTTGTGAATTTGCCATGGAAGTTCTATCTCACTTTAAATTTGTATAACTTTTTTCACTACGACACTATCGCTTCAATATGAAAGCATGACCCAAAGCAATGTCAGGACGGATATCATTACTCAACGCAATAACCTAAGCAACCATGATCGAGGTTCTCTCAACCTTACATCTTCGTACCCCTACAAGTTTACCCGACGAATTCCGAAAAACAAACCCCGCCATGGTCGATGAGACATATAGTGTGATAGATTATGGTAAAGTGTGTGTAGATAATTGATTTTGTTGTTAAAAGAATAAAAAAATCATCTTTTCCATAATTGCTAATCTATTTATAATAGTAGTAAAAAAATCTAATATAGTATTTCATAACTGCTAATTTATTTATGTAGGTACACTCATGGGTGCTACTAATTAGACACTTTAATAAATTCGAGTATTAGAAAACATGAAAACAATACCAAGTATTAAAACATTTAAAAACAAGAGCAAGTTGGGGATCAAAAAGACCAGACAAGTATTGCCTCACATGGCTACTGGGACAACAATGCATATGGTTGTGTCTCATTTATGATTTTTGACCAAAAATTCAACAAATATCACAAATAAAAATTACTAAAAAACACAAGCGTCAACACATACTTTGAACAAGAGCTGAAGAAAACTATCCCCCCAAATATGCAGTTTGTGTACACATCTAGGGAAGGTGGCTATTTTTGGTAGTCATGGCACGCTAGTTAAAAAAAATGATTAAATTCGAGATTACGCTAATCCTTGGTTTATCTGAACAAATGAAAATATTAAGTATGCTGTTTAGTGGAGGAAAATCATATTAGTACACTATTTCAATTTGCATTAAATTATAGGTAGCAATTAAAAATTGTCCAATGAATAGAAGTATCGTCCCTCAATTGTGAGGTTGAGGATTTAAAGTCTGTCTATTTTCGTTTATTCTCTGTCCCAAAAACTTTGAGGAAAGTTATGGCTGAGATGTCATGCTATAAATTAATCTGTTCGTTTCATCACCCATGAAGAAGAGGAGAAAAGGCAAGAACAGCTATTGATTAATCTTGGCATGGCATGAAAGGAAGACTCATACTTTATCAATCTCTAATTGGCAAAAGAGGATTTATTGCCCAAGAACCACACATACGATTCAAGAATTTTCCAAATCTGCCATTGGAAAAACAAAAAATCTAAGTATAAAAATAAATTTATGCAATCAAACTATCAGTTTATTCAATGCAGGTCTTGTCCTCGGTTCAAGACGTGGAAATTAACGATTTCTGCAAAAGATTGTGTACATTTGACACCCCTATTCACACCATGCTTATAATAAACCATATGCAACACTGAGGGTTCTTTCTTTCTCTTTGGGCGTAGTGTTTGTTTATTTAGACTACCTTGGTTGCAAATTTGGCCCCCTTATATCAGGACAGTGTAATCCCATAACTCCAGTTTGAGCTTTAAATCTCAAATGCTGATCCAAAACACCACCATAATTTTGCATAAAAGCATGGTTTGCACTCGGAAATCTGGTTGTCGGTCCCCCATTCATCCTCAGTCCTGATGATAGCCTATTTTCCTGACTCAGAAATTGCATCCCAAGTTGGTGGTTGGAATTTGGAATGCCCATACCGCCATTCAAGCCTTGAGCAAGCGGAAAAGGAAACCCATTTCCATTCCCGTTCCCATTCCCATTCCCATAGCCACTTCCATTTCCATTTCCATTTCCGTTCCCCCTAATGTTTCCAAAATTCGGAACTATATTCTGCTCATAATCAACCAATTTCCGCATACCATTTTGACCAAAGTTCCCATCTTTCTGCTGGGTCCTCGAAAAACCTGTCAACTGAGAGCTCAAGCTGCTTGCTGCGTTCATTGTGTTTCTCTTTCCGGCTTCATTGTCATTCCCATCCTCTGAACGAGTCCTATCACTGTTTTCAACTTGTGGCCTAGGCAGAACAGTAGGTAAAGTCAGATATTCAGGAGTAGGTGCAGCTGCAGTTGCCTTACAAGTCTGTTGTTCAGCAACAGCAGTTTTTTGCTTCTTCTCAGAAGCTCCCAATCTCTTTCTCTTTGGCTTCTCAGGAGATGCCAAAGGAGTAGTAATAGCAGGAGGAACATTATCTGGTTCCTTTTGCGGCTCAACAACCCCATCATTGGTGGGATGTGACGTCTTCTTTCCTCTCACTGATTTCTCTGAAGAACCGCCATTGGGTTTTTGACCCTGACCCTTGTTTGTATTGGTTCTTGCTGGTTTGCTGCTTCTTGCTTTTCCTTTTCCATTAGGTTTAGAGGAAATCATGCCATTTGCACTAGACTTCTCCATTTCTTTGCTCATCCATTTCAGCAAATCCTCTCTAGCAACTTTTATCCCTTCTATTAAAGATACTGTGTACCCTCCCAAATCATTAAATGCAGGATCAGAAGGTTCATGGGACTCAGAGGCCATTTTCTTAGGTTCCTTTGCTCTGAATTTTCTCTGTTTTTGTATTCCCTTCCTATTAGGATTTTGCTTCTTGCGTGATCGCTTTGGCTCTTTATTAGTTTCTTCATTGCTCAAGTGAGTTTCTGCTCCAGGGTCAAGCTGTGGGCTATCATTAGCTTCCTGATCATTTTCCTCCAAAACTAAATTACGAACCAGCTTATGTTTCTTGAGTTTTGGCTCACTCGCAGAACCAGGTCTTGAATGATCATCGCTCGATGAATCTGAATCACTTTCGTTCCTTCTGAACCCCCACCTTTGCTGGAAATCCTGATCCTGATCCTGATCCTGATCTTGATCACTCATTTTCAAATCAAATGCACTTCAATTAGATCCTGAAAGCAATACTTCAGTTAGTACATAGTAGGTTATTATTCAAGCAAATCAAAGTAAACTTTGAGCAATAAATCAATTTCAGTATAATAGAAACATTTTTTTTTTCTTTTTTTTTTTTTTTGGATCTCCACCATCAACTTTTTAAAACCCAACACAAATGTAAATCTACCCTTCAACGCCAGAAGTATAACAGGTAGGAAGTCCTCCTTAAGTACAAATTGCTAAACCCAACAAATGTTTCCTCAATTCATCCAACAGATTATTAGAAATCTGTAACATTCATGTAATACATACAACTCATCATATACAACTGTACATGAGCAACAACATATGAACTTTCCCGTTTCACCTTAAAGTGTCCATGCAGATGCAGGGTAAAGATACTTTGACATGGGGAAGGAAACCAAATTATAGCCCACAAACTTGCAATTCTGCCTCCCTACTATGTGAGAGAACATATAAGTCCGATCTGCAGTCACAGATCCATGTGGGATGCTTGTAGCAAAAGCCAAGTGACACTGAACATAACATAAAAGTAGTGAGCATGAAATCAAGAAGAGTACCTCGTAGATTGAACTGACAATGAACCAAATAAAGAGCAGTCCATGAAATGGAATCAAGCAGGCACAGAATCTTTGAGTACCACCAGCATTACCGAAAGACCACGAAGGATTGTTTCTTTCGGTATTTTTTGGAAGATGCAGAAACCCAAAGAGGACATTGCTCAGCAGGAACTCTCAAGAGTCTCTTTACCCGTGCATTTATTTATTTTTCCTTGAGCATTGTCGCCAAAGAAAGAAGGGAAGGATTATGTGCTAATAATGGTTTGGTTAATAATGCTCCTCCTGGATGGTTTTTGGGAGTTTGTAGTAGCCAAAAGCAACTAATTGGTGCGCTCTTACAAACCTGCACACAGATTTACAAACTTCTATTTGTATTGGTTTATGATCTGAAAGGAGCAATTGTTTTGGTTACAGAATAAGAAACAAGAATAATGCATCAGCAGTAATTGCCTGGTTCATGCAATCAGATAGCACATGCTTGGATGATGCAGCACAAGTACATATAAATGCTCAAGATAAGCAACACAGATGAAAATCCTTAGTTTCCTAATTTCCATCAACGCCTCTTTATTGCGCAGAGACCATACAAAGTAATAACCATATGGAGATTGATTATATGGGATATAAAAGGTACACAATTATTCAGATGAGCCAATCCCATGATATGCAACGAGAAACCAATTTCACCTCTTTTAAGCAAATAGGATTTGCTATAATTGATTCCTTTACTGGCATATCCGATGACATGTCATTGCTCAAAAACAAGTGGTTAATTTTCCATGGGATCGAGTCAAACATACAATATCAACAATCATATCTTGTTTCCAGACCTTGAGCATTAACTATTATACAAAGAAAGGAGAACATTGTGCATGAGGAAACATATCTGGCTTGTGACAATATCACTTTCATTTTCAACATCAGGAGTGTACATGTATCAATCTGCAATATGTGCTTGTACAACAGGAACACAATTCTCGGCCTCCCTACTAGGAGAGTATTAAGGATGAGATCTACAACGTGTGCTTCTTACAATAAAGAGGCACACATATGCAGGATCAGTTACAAAATTGCTGCCTCGATTTGCTACTTAATTGTAAGAATGGTAAAATGCCTTACTAATTCCAAAGCATATCAGTAAGCTGCAGCCTGCATATGAAAAACCAAAAGTAAGGACAAAATAACTGTGACAAAGAAAAAAAAAAAAAAAAGTTATATACAACAACAATAATGTGAGTCGCCTGCTAGCAGGGTATGAATATGAGAGGTCAAGATGTAGGTAGCCTTGTCAAAGGTTGTTCCACAGCCATGTCTAACATTGTAAAGGTAGTGAATGCAACTTTTTCCAGTTATGTACTCAAGTCAAATGATTATGGGACTTGAAGACTCAGCATGTCCAACTGAAGCTCTAACCCATCAATTTCATGGATTTTTTTTTATTTTTTTTTTTTTTTGGGGGGGGGGGGTGTGGGGAAGAAAATAAAAACACATTTGAACACATCAAAAGAGGGGACAGTACCCCTACACACCGGCAATCATGAAAGGAATAAAAAGGAGGAATTACAATAAAACAAAACATGAACGGATTGTAGTTTCCCTGCCACAGTGAGATATATCTACGAGCATCGTGAGGCTTAGAACAAATGAGCATATATATCAAGGACAAATAATGTGAAATACAGCAACGGATTTCAGTAAGCATCATTTAGCAAAACATCTTCTAACCCCCACATCACCCTCACCCTCAAGTTAAAATGTCTCCATATAGAAGCATCTGGTTACAAGTCTTGTGACAGAATAAAGTAACTAAAGAACCAGAACCCTCCATTTCTTTCAACCTTCTTTCATAACAAGTATGCTTTTATGTGCGCAGGGAAGATCGTGAGCAACCATTTATGTAATCAGTTTCAAGCAGAACATTATCAAGGACAGAGTGGAAGAAAAAAGAGGTAGAACTTGTGTGGTTTCAACAGTAAACAAATAGTGAATGTACCTTGACTAGATGTGCATTAAAAGCTCTCATCAGCTGCAAAGAAGATCAAAGTACTCATGGAAAGCCTTCTAACTTGGACGGATTGACATGGAAACATATCATCAAAAAAAAAAATGCTCGTCTCTCATCCATTGGAAGAAGGCTCCACACACCAGCAACGATCCCAATAATGCACTACCTTTTATGACTAAAATACATCAGTGACTCTCAGGTAACCTGCAACACAATAAACATAGCTAAGTTTTTAACAAAAATTCTAGGCAACTTTGGATATTTATAAAAGAAATCTCTGACATATGTAGGTCACAGTATTCAGCAGAACGAAAGGAATACAATAGATAACAGGTCATCTCATACCGCCATGGGAATTCACTTGTGTCTATTCCAGCTTGGTGAAGCTCGTCAACATACTGTAATGCTTCCCTGCACTCCTCCCTATCATCAAAAAACTCCTTTTTGTCACCTTCAACCTGATATGTTTCATGGCCCTTGCCAGCAACTACCTGCAGCAGCAGAACTTGGAGATATTACAAACAAATTAATAGAGATTAAGCCAAAATGAGACTGCTCTGCTGGAATTTTCTCAAAAAACCAAGGAATGATGATTCCTCTCACTCCACTTGAAAAGAGTAAATAGAGCTATATCTGCAATGTACACCTAAATTTTGCCATTATCATGTCTGTTTTAAGGTAGACTGACTCACCAAAGCATATCATCCATCAGGGCAATTGCATAGCTAATATGGAATTACTTCAAAGATACCAAATACTCATCAAACCAGTCTTTCTCTCTGTTAGAACTGAGTCCCAGTAAAATGTGTCCGAATAACACTCTACTATCTTTTACTAACTAACAAAGAAAGTTTATCTTCCAAGTTTGAAGGCTATCACACATATGCATGTGCACACACATATATCATATAATCATTCTTACAGACATAAGGAACAGTGTCATAACTAGGTCCAAAATCAGGCAAGTATTCCTTTTTTTTTTTTTGGTTATTAGATCAGGAGAGTATTCCTTTTCAGGGGGAAAGGGTCATAGTTCTTAAACTTACCACCATATCACCTTCCTCACCCATGGCAACAGCACAACGTACAGCTACTCGCCTAATATCATGCAAGAAAAGCCTGTGACCATTAGGAAGAGGGGGATAATAATCATTCTCTCCTTGTTTCAGGTAATCTTGCATTGCCATTCCAACTCCAACCAGCATGTCATCCAAGATATCCACTGATCAAAGTGAAAAGTTTACACATAAGAATCAATTACATCCACCAAGAATCACAAAGCTAACTAAGTCATACAATCAAATACCCCAATGCAAACAGTGCCTACAGGCATTGCCAAGGGAAAAACTTTTTGATAATGTCCCCATCCTTCAATGAGTAAGACCATAGTCCAATTCCAATAGGCACTGTTGTACATCCACTGTTTGATTGCAGTCCAATTCCAACATGGTTATGCAAATGTGCCCCTCAACATTTAGTACCGAATTATTGTTCCTGACATTCAAATTTCCCTATAGACTTGATGGTTTGGACCAAGAATTTTCAGACCTCCATGCATAATCAGCAAGACATACAAGTATATCTAGATGTCTGTATAATCTATAATTTTAGTTCCTCTTGTTTGCATTAACATTATTAGTCTTATCTTCTTTAAATCAAATGGTCAGGCCTACTTACATGGATCTTCTTTCCCTGGATTATCAGATGTCAGCATAGTCACATCACTTTTTTCAGTTGCAATCTTTGTCATCATCGGTCTCTTTCCCCTATCATGCTCACCACAACAGCCAATCACTGCTCCGGAAGAAATAAAAGTGAGTCAGATACAGAATGAAATTCATCATCAGGAAGCTCATGCTAAAGTTCATTGAACTATTAAAGTATATATTAACATAAACGGCATAGTAACGTGCTTTGTTCCACTTTATTTTACACGTGAGACAGAATTACACGGTCCTCAATTCAAAATCTATCCCACCTGTTTTTTTTATAGAAACAGGCAATTTACAGAAAGTGAACAAATGTCTTAGTTTTAAGTAATCAGGTTTATGTACATAAACTACCAGTGAACAATGAAGATGCACCTACAACTGGATGCAGAAAAATTGAAGCTAACGCAATGGATTGACATAGCAAACTGCTTGATAGTTTTATTCCAACACTAATTAAAAAGCCATATCACCAAATATAATTTCTTTGTCTGGACTGGAGTGTGTAGAGTACGCGCTTAACCAAGACAAACAATGATCGACATCGTGATATATAGATGGGAAACTTAAAACTTGGGCAGCACTAAGCTGCTGATTTTATCATGGAGACTACATGCTTTGGTGCATATAAACTATTGGCAGTCCTCAAGATTGGTTATGATTGCCCATATGTTAACCTGCAGTGTTTGTTGGAGATTAATCTAGAAAAACCTAGGAAAAGATCTAAAGATATTTGTTTAGAATTATCTAGAGAGTTGATGAGTAAAATATCTAGAGGGAAGGAGAAGGTTAGAAAAAATCTAGAGGGAAGGTGAAGGGTTAGAAAGATCTAGATACCCTTTGGAGAGCCTATATAAGGAGAGTTACGCACCATTTTGAGAGTGGTAGAAAGTGGTAGAAAGTGTGGAGACAAAGAGCTCCCACCAAAATATGAGAGGAGTGAGATGAGGTGGAGTTAAGTGCTCTCACCAAGAAAGAATGTGAGATAAGAAAATTGTGAGTGTACCCAAATATTGTTGTAAAATACATCTTGAAATATATGAATGAGAAATATTTTGGGTCCATTGCTATTCCGCTACGCTAAAATTTCAACAGTGTTACATATAATTGCTATGTACTTCCAACTTCCAAGCTTTTTTTTCCTTTTTTTCTTTTTCTGATAACATTGGCATCCGAGCTTTGCCTTACTAATCCCATGGGCCCTAAAGTTAACGGCCAAGAAAACCTCCAGTAGCCCTAAGGGAACTCGAACTAGGGACCTCTAGAATAGATCTCAGAGCTCTACCCCCTCAAGGTTCCAACTTCCAAGCATTGGTAGAGGCATACGTACAGAGTCTTTCACTTAAGCAGTACCTGTGCTCAGGAAGGCAGTTCAATTCGCACGGTACATTTCTGCATCTGCTACTCTCCATTTTTTGGGACAGGTGTAATATTAAAGAGCTTTTGGAGGAAGTATGATTACTTTTAGTTTAGTAGGCTGCAATTCTTTTCTTTTTTTAGATAAAGAGAAAGTATATCAATGAAGTGTCAAAAATACAACAAAGAGGACAAGGTGTCTCCACAATTACAAGTTATAGCTCAGTTATGCTGGACGTCAGTGACAGAGTAGAAGACTGCAATTCTTTAGTAGTTTTTACTTTGTAAATGGTTAGTTTGTTTTGGAAATGTACAGAAACAGGCCTATCATTTTACCTTTTTTCTGAGGGGCCTTGTAGATGTTCGATTTCTTTTATTTTCCTTGTGTTGGGAGGGGAGGGGGCAGGGAAGATGGCCAATTTTGTCATATCATGATTTGGGTATACATATGGCCCTTGTTATCATTTAGTTGGATGTTCCTAAAACCACGGTACCTAATGACACTAGTAAAACAGAAAAGAAATGGGACAAATAATGTTAGTATATGTTACTCCTATCTAGTGCGCCAGTATATAGGGGAGGATGGGAAAGAGACGAAGCCTACCAGTGATTATCCTCTTTGGTTTGAGTTCCCTAACTGAATCCAGTAGTCTAGACAGGGCATCAGGAGTACGAGCATGATCCACAATCACCCCATATGCCTGCTCTTCATCTATTAACTCACACCTTCCAGGAACTGCATCAACCTCTTCAATACCCCTGACTATGTCTTCCAACGGCGCCCCAACTGCAATCCCAACTGCAACGGCTGCAAGGATATTGTAAATATTATGCCTCCCAAGCAATCCAGATGATATCTCCAATATGCCCTGAGGTGTATTGACCAAAACAGTGGTCTCAAAAAGAGAAAGTTCGAACTTCAAAGGATGAACATCTGCATCCTTATTGTCCAGCGCGAAGGTCAAAACAGGGACATCCGGGTTCCCTTGTGCTATAAGAAAGGGTGCATATGGGTCATCAATGTTGACGATCTTCCTATGTCTCTCAGGATCAACCATCCTTGAGAACAGCTTACTTTGCGCAAGCCTATACTCTTCTTCCGACCCATGAAAATCTGAGTGATCCCTGGTCAAATTTGTGAAAACCGCTATATCAAAATCAACCTCTTCACACCGTCCACGAGCTAGCTCATCAGATGAGGTCTCCATGACAACTGCCTCAGTGCCATTATGAAGCATCTTAGCCATCAACTTCTGAACCAAAACAGCATCTGGGCCAGTTTCGGGGGAATCCAACTTGTTATCACCGTGTACATAATATGCAACCGAGCTCATCATACCCGTTCTCAACCCCATTGCCTCATACATACCCTTTATTAAATAAGCTGTTGTGGTTTTTCCATGTGTACCCGCAATCCCAATTACTGACATATTCTTAGTCGGGAACCTATAAAACGATGCAGCCAATGCAGGGAGAGCAGCATTGGTATCCTCTACAATGACCAGAGCCTTACACCCTAAAGTCTCCTCTATATCAATCTCTTTGCTAGCAACAACAGCCACAGCACCCCTCTTATCAGCCTCACTCAAATACAAATGCCCATCAGTATTCCTCCCCACACAACACACAAACAAATCCCCAACATTAACCAACCTCGAATCATGCTCAATCCCAGTAATCTCCACTTCTAAATCACCATAAACCGCAACGGGCACTACTTTACACTCATCCAAAAGCTCAGCCAATGTCATCCTAAACTTGGGTTCCACAATTCTAACCTTATTCTTACCAAAACTATCAAAATCAATATCAAATGAATCATCAAACACACTAGAACTATTATTATCTCCTAACCCACTTACCTCATCATCATCATAATCACCCCCTTCTTCATCTTCTTCTTCAGTGACATCCTCATCTGCATCCACAACCTTCAAACCCTGCAATTCATCAATTTCCTCCAAATCAACCACCTCATCAGGCTCCAATTCCTCAATCCCATCAACAACCACCTGTTCTTCCTTCTTCTTACTCTTAGGTGGGTTAGGCTGCAACAACCCCTTCTTCACAAACTCCCTCCTCTTCTGGGCAATCGCCTTATCAATCTCCCCAAACAAATCATCCCCAGAATTGTCATTCATCGACCCACCAGAATTCTCCACATCAGGGGCATCCTCAACGTCTCTAATAGCATCAAGAAACACCGATTGATTTTTTTTAAAATCCTCCTCCTCGAGCTTCCGGGCACGGGCAGCTTGGCGCTTGATCTGATTGAACTTCGACACGCCGTGTGCCGTGTCCTCGGGAGCCTCGGGTGGGTCGTCGTCAGCTGGGTTCGGGTAGTATTTTCCGTCCGGCCCGATTGCTGATGGGGTTGTGGTGGTTCTGGGGCGGAGGAGAGAGAATGAGGGGCGCAGAATAGGTTTTGGGAAATGGAGAGAGAAAGTAGATGAAGATGAAGATGGTGATGAGGTGGGTGGAGAGAGAGAAAGTGGAGAGAGAGTGAGAAAAGCTTGAAGGGACATTGAAGAGAAGAGATGAGAGAGAGAAAGAGGGGTTTTTGGGAGGTTTTGGATATCTGCAAATTTTTGGGGTTTGTTGATTGATGATGTTCTAAGGTTAGGGATAAAGTTTTAGTAGGAGAAACGACAGCGTATTAGTAATTGCCCGTTGTTAAGAACCGGGAAAAAGTGAATTCGTTATTTAACGGTTTGGGAGTTGATTAATAGTCCTCCTTAAGGTGCTTACTCCCTCTTCATTAATACTCTCTCCATCCATCTCAAATGTTAGTCAAATCAAATTTGCACGGAAATTAAGATGAAAAAGAAGGGAGTATTTTTGCCAAATTTGTCCCTTAAACTTAAATATTTGAATATAGGATGATGGAGTGTTTGTGAGATATATATAGTGGGCAGAGAGATAGATAGAGAAAGAATAGAGAGATAAAGGGTGAAAGAAAATAAATGGCACGCAAGCAATAAGGGTTGAATTTTTTTATATTATTTGGTTTATAGTGGAGGGGTATTATAGGAAAGTATGTGGGATAAAATTGGTTTGACAACATTTGAAATGGACAAATATATTGGGTGGTTTGACAACGTTTGAGATGGACGGAGAGTAGTGTAAAACTTCCTATCTACCAGAGCTGGCAAAAGGGATTATCATGTCGGTGTAGGTGTGATGTTTTGTGTTAATTTTGGGTCGACCTCGAAATAGAGTACTACTCCCTCCGTCCCACCATTACGTGGACATTGTACTATTCACTCTAAAGCTAAAGAAGTGGTAAAATTTGATATGTAG
>BSSO01001110.1:0-25842 GCA_030267885.1 Mesembryanthemum crystallinum
CTATTACTTTAATCTCTCACATAAAATTCCCCTTTTATTTTTTATTCCTTCTATTACTAAAAAGGTAAATTTGTCTAAAAACATTTACCTAAAATTTTGATCTTTCCTAATTTTTGAAAGCTAATTTCAGGACGGATGAAGTATTATATTTTAGGTCAAGGTACAATGACTGCGAAATACAAATTCAAATAGGCCGACAATTGCTTATGGAAAAAGTGGGGCATGTGAAAAGATGGGCCCTTAGGATTTCAAAGAATAGACCAGGCTAAGCAAAGGAGACGCAATCCATCTAAGTAGATTACAGATTTAAGGCTCTGTGCAGGGTGGTTGTCAGTTGTCAGTTTTTGATTTTGAAAAATTTTCAACTCTTTATAGAAATTGAGTTTAAGGCTGAAATTTGTTGTGCTTATAGTTGTCTGCTCCATTTTCAAAACTGACAACAGAAAACTAGAAACCAAAAAAAGTGGTTTCCAAAATCTTGTTTCAAATTTCCAAAAAAACTGAAAACTAGCAACTCACAACCATCCCAAACAGGGCCTAAGGTAATCTCAAGAAATTTACTGTAGTATGATACTCCCACCATTCTAGAAAAATGTTGTCGAATGATATTGGACACAATCTCTAAGATAATACTTTAATCTAAAGTAATTATAGGTTAACTTATAAAAAAAATGATATTGATACTTTTTAAGATGACCCAAGAATAGTAATTTTACAAACATTATTATACTTGTTCACTGATTAATGTAAAATTTGAACTAACAACATTTTTATTGAACTTAAAGAGTACTATTATGAAGTACTTATAATTATGTGGAACTCCCACCGTCCCTTAAAAACTTGACCAGTTTAATTTTAGAGGTCAAAGTTCACAAAGTTTGGCCATTATTTTGTGAAAAATTATAATGATATATAAAGAAAAAAAATAATTTTTAGATTCATCATAATTACTCCATCCGTTTCACTAAAATCCTCAGGCCTTTATTTTGCATGGTTTGCAAGGCGAGATTTTTTTAAATTGTACCTATATAAACTCGAAAATTTATAAAAATTTGCTATTTAGAAAAGGAAAAATTTTAAAAAGCTACCCGAGGTTTGTGGTAATAATAAAAAGGGTGTCTGACATTTAACTATTCCCATTTAGGGTACCCAACCTTTTGAATTAATTTCCATTTAAGGTCCAATTGGCTGAATTTCTGAAAAACTCTGTTAGAATTCCTAAAAGTTTTGAGAGAATATGCAATCCAATAGAGGTTTGCATAGAAAAGGGGAAGAGTTTGAAAAGAAATTTTGGTCTACTTGTAAGAGGGTGGAGAAGGTTGAAAATGATGCGCAAAAGGAACAAATATAGGCTGAAAAATGTTTATAGAAGATCTATGTTTCATTACTTAGCTTGTTGATAGCATAACTATTATATCAAGATTTTTAGAGAGGAGCACACTTTTACAAGTGCTATAACTCCATGAATTATAGAAGTACTTAGGGCAGATTTCGAAGCAAATAATGATATGAGTGTCAACACTATGAAAGAAATTTGACTCATAATTCTTACAGAGTTTTTATGATATTAACCAATCGGATTCTAAATGGGAATTAATTCAAAAGGCTGGGTCCCCTTTTTGAAAATTTTCCTTTAGAAAATTCTATGTAAGATGAATCATATTATTTTTTACCTTGTAAAAATTTGATACTTCTTCTGTACCACTGTTACGTTTCCAAACCATCAAAAATTTTCTCCCACACTTACCTTTCCAATCCAATTAAATTCCGATATATTCCCTAAATTACCCCTACACTATCTAAAAACTGCAATAAAAAACTTTTTTTTCTCTCTCCAATCACTCTCTCTCCAATCTCTCCTCTTTTCTTATTTTATATATCTCTCATCCAAATATTATATTCTCTCTATTTCACAAAAGCAAAAATGACCGAAATTTTGGAGCGAGTAATATTTTTAAAATATTATTTTATTACTCCCACCGTTCTCAAAACAAAGTTACGCTTTGTTTTCCACAACTCACATAGCGTAACTTTATTTTGAGAATGGAGGGAGTATAAGTTTTCAATCTATATAATGTATAAGTGTAATAATTACTATTAAAGGTCAAAATGTTGTCCCAAAGATCGCCTAAATAAAACTGTTCAAGTTTTAGGGAGCGAGCGTAAGCAAGAGTTAGGTGATAAATGGGTAGAAGACATTGACTGGCGTTTTGAGTCAGCTGTGACAACGGTAGAATTTGAATCGAGGCGCTGTCTTTGCTGGATTCTTTCCTTCATCATCTCCATCTTCCACAAATCCCATTCCAGGTACATCATCTCTGCTTCTCTCTCCAAATTCAAATACTTGCAAGGATTATTTACTGATTGACATTTTGGGTCTAATTCCCTCTTGAATTCTTTTATTTTTTCTTCAGATAATGGGATTTTCTCTTGAGAAAATGTTAATTTAAGACTACCCATCATAGTTGGATAGCCCTTGATTTTGTGGGTACTGAACTGATATACTTGCAATGACTCGTAATTGTTTTGGGGATTTGGGTGGTGCAAGGAGCTGTTGGGGTTATAGATTGAAAGTGGTTCGTAATAAACAGGAAATTGAAAATGCCCTTCCCATAAATACCACATATTTTACCCTCAAATCGTTGCAAAAGGCTACAAATAACTTCAGCAATGGGATTGGCAGTGGTGGGTTTTCGTCGTGCTATAAGGGCACTCTTGATAATGGGACTGTAGTGGCTGTTAAGGTTTTTAGGGATGGGAAAGGGGACGGTGATCAGATTCGGATGAAGAACTCGGAATTCGTCTCGTTGGTTAAGATGATGTCAAGATTCAGGCATCGGAATGTGGTTGAGTTGATTGGATGCTGTGTTGAAGATGATCAAAAGATTATGGTGTATGAGTTTATGGGAAACAACAGTCTAGATCGGTGGTTGTTTAATGGCAATGGAAAAAGGACTGAGCTGAGCTGGCAGACGAGAATGTCCATATGCATCGGTGTTGCTCATGGTCTTGAGTATCTTCACCATGGGATTAGTCCGTGTGTTGTACATCGTGACATCAAGGCTTCCAATGTACTTCTTGATGACAACTTCAACCCCAAAATTGCGGATTTGGATGTAGCACATCCAATCGACGATAATTTATCACATTACAGTGGCCCAGTTGCTGGAACATATGGCTACATTGATCCAGAATATTGCATGAAGGGGAGAATTACAGTGAAGGCTGATGTTTATAGCTTTGGAATTCTTCTACTTGAAGTCATCAGTGGTAGGAATGTTGCACTGTTTCTGAGAGAAGGAACTGGCACTAGTTTGGTAAATTGGGTTTGGGAATTACGAGAAAGTGATAGGGTTATGGAGGTTGTTGATCCAACATTAGCTGAATGTCCAGCAGATGAGGTGATACGCTTTATTGATGTTGCACTGTACTGTGTCCAAGAATCTTCAGACCTTAGACCAAGCATGTCCGAGGTTTTGCTGATGCTTTCCGGAGGTTATGAATTTAGTCAAAAGGTACTAAGAAATCCAGTACAGTCGTCGTGGTCAAGCACTTCTCATAAGGTCAATAATCCTGTTCATGGTAAGTAATTGGCTTAGTTCTTTAATTTTTATTTGTAGCCCTATTAGTTACATATGGTTTCTGAGCTTGCTCATTGATAATCAGGGAAATGTTTGCTCTAATGGCCTATTATCTATACTGGAAAAAGACTGAAGAGAAACAAGATCATGTAGTTCTTTGATTTATAGACCTGTGTCAGCATTTACATATTTCTGAAAGAAGGATTTTGATCCTCTTATATCTGTTATTCGTGAAACCTTGTTAACAAAGTCAGAATTGCTAAAACCCATATTCTTTGGAAAGTAATAGATAGGGGTCATGGGAATTAAACACTGAACCTAAGATCTGATATAAGGATTCCACCAATGAATGTATAACATGTATTTCAAATGTAAATATCTTTACGCGTTGCCTACTTCTTTGTGTGAGCCAGGAAATCAAATACCAGTAGTTACATAATTTAGCTGTCACTAGATTATGTAGTGGCCAGTGGCCACTGGCCACTTCGTAGTAAACCACACCACAACAGCCATGACCCTTATGCATTATCAGTCAGAGTACACCTTCACGATCTTGCAACCGATACCATATCATGACTGCAACTCTATTTATTTCCCTGTTGAAGGGGTTAAGGGGTTTCTGTGGTAGGAACATGTCAGACAACTGCATTTTTTGAAATTCAGAAATAACATGGGCATGATCGAGGGGCTTCTCCCTTACGGTTTATGGTGCATGTTTTGCAGTATTTGCACTCTAAGATTTTTATTTTTTAGAGGGTATCTTTCTTGTTTTACTGAGAATAAAATGGGTGCATTCTGCTCATTCATCATGAGAAATAGCAGGGATTGACGGGAGAACAAGAGCAAAGGAGTACTATGCTTTGAGCCTTGAACTCTAGCTTGACTTAAAATTTCCTTCTCACTAATAAAAGTTGTACTATAGCTTAGTTGGTACTTATGAGCCAGAGCTTAAGAGCAAATCTCGGATATAATAGGTTTTACACCAGGTAACTTTCCTTAAGTGTGAATTTCTTAAGAAAAATGGCTACTTGTAACAGCCTGGGTGACTCTACTTCAAGAAACAGAAGTGACTTTTCTTCAATATGAGGGTGAATTTTCTTAATAATAGGTGTAACTTTACTTGTTGTATACCATAAACAAGTCTAAGCAAGTTTTTGCGAAACGTTAATCATGTAACGATATGAGAAACGATTAGATAACCTTAGTCTTTACACAAACTTTTTTTTTTTTTTTTTTTTGATGAGAAAAATTTGTATTAAACCAAAATGGAGATAATTACAAGCTAAGAGGACAAGGAATTCTCAAGGGTGTTGGAGACTAATTCGATGACTGCACTATTAGGATGATGGATGGACTAATTCAAATGTCCCATGAAGCTGTTGTCTTTTTTAAAATTGTGTGGTAGAGACTAACTAATGCTTTTCCGATCAAGGGTGTTAGAGAAATAGCCTTAATTTTTAATAGTGAAGGCTGTTATGCTGCATACATCTTACCCTTCCTATATCCTGCCATATATAAGTCTACTTGAATAAAAGGTATCACATAGTATGGGATTATAAAGTTAAGCTGAACAAATATTGAGGAACAACTAGGAAATTTTTTGGAAAAGATATTTTCATATTTTATACCTTAGATAAACATCTTATAAGCAATACATCTACCCATGACAGAAGACCTTTTCATTGTGAAAAAACAGAATGTTCTGGTATAGATGCTACAATGGTGATATAGTGCTAATCTTAGTACTAGAAACGGGTTCCAGACATATTCACAACATTCTTATGCTGTTTATCCTTTTGACAAATGCAGATGAAAGATCGGGGGAAATGGAGATCACTGCAGCAGGTAATGATGCAGTTCCTCCAATGAATGAGTATGGAAGATCCCAACAGTCCATATCAGCAAGGGAATCCCTCCACAAGGCTTTGAGGGATCGAGATACTGCCACTGAAGGCAAAATGACACGGGACATATTTGAAATAGAGAGTAATGTTGAGACAGATTCTAGTGAAGAAGAACTTGTTCAAATGTCAAATGATCTAGAAATTGAATTGTATACATCGATTGAGCCAACGATCTCTGTCAAATTTTCTGAATCTAGACCAAGTGATAAAACTGTCATGAAGCCAGAAATGATTAGTACTTCATCTGAAACTAATGTTCTTGCGCAGAACAAAGCAGACGAGGGAGCAGCACATGTGCAGACATCTCATGAGTTACAAGCTGATCTAGATAGATCAACTGAGCCAGACATCTCTGATGCAGTTACTATTTTTGGACCAAGTCTTGAAACTTCAGTCGACCCTGAAATGATGATGGCTACATCTGCACAGACTCGTACTTTCTCACACAATGAAGAATTTGAGGGGCTTTCATTTGCAGAAGTAAGACACCAAGATGTGGTTCTTCCACTAACAAAAGTAATTGATGTAATAATTCTTAGTAATGTAGATAAAATATTAGAGACCTTGACAGATGGTCAATCCACAAGAATTTGTCTTTATGGAAGAGGTGGGAGTGGCAAGACTACAGTGCTGGAAATCTTGTTCCAACATCCAGCTGCAAAGCTCTTGTTCGAGCAGGTGATTTTTGTGACTGTCCCTAGGCTTGCTCATCGACAGAAGATACAAAATAAGATAGTACAACAATTGTCATTGAATGTACAAAATTGCAACTCAGAAGATGAAATTGCAGATCTTATTCGTTTTGCTTTAGCAAGCAGGAAGGTTCTGCTGCTTCTGGATGATGTTTGGGAAATGATTGATTTGCATGAAATTGGGATTCCTAATCTTGGTCCAGAAAATAGCTGTTGGTTGGTATTTGCAACTAGATCTCTGGATGTTTGTCATCTAATGGCAGATAAGGAAATTAAAATGAGGGTTTTGTCTACTATGGAAGCTTGGGAATTATTTCACTATCAAGCTGGCAGCATAATAGATTCTCCAATAATTGAACCCTATGCTCGAGCTATTTGTGATGAATGCCATGGTGTGCCGTCGATAATTTCTGCTGTTGGAAGTGCTTTACGGGGGGAAAGCAGTGTTGTGGAATGGAAGCTGGCAGCGCAGAGTTTTCAGTTTTCTGACAAATCTAATGCACAGAATATGTTTTCTTTGAGTCCACAAATAAAATACTGTTATGATAGATTGAAGGCTCATGATGTGAAGATCTGCTTCCTGTATTGTGCTTTATTTGCAAGGGACAAAGAAATTGAGATTTCTATGTTGGTGGATTGCTTTATCAATGAAGGATTACTTGGAGGAAGGACTGTAGCTGCATATAGAAAAGGACTTGATATAGTGGAACATCTCGTAAACTCTGCTCTATTAGAGGCCAGTGAAAATGGTCGTATGGTTAAAATGCATAAAGTAATAAGGGATTCAGCCCTTGCAATCCTTTCGGGAATAGAAGGTTATCATGTACTGGTGGGATCCTATTTGAGCCCAAGCCTAGTATTAGAATCAGAACAAGATGTTCAATCCTTTGGAGAAAGCGGCTCAGCAGCCAAGTTGGTTGACGGACAAGATAGTTCTAGCATCCCGTCGCCATTCATTCACATTTATTTGACTGGAATTGGTTCTCAATTGAAGGAATTGCCATCGATAGAGGAATGGGAGCAAGCTAGTCTGGTCTGTTTGATAAATACTGGGTTAGCAAGTCTACCAAGTAATCCATGTTGTGCTAATCTGGTAGCATTGTGCCTTCAAAGAAACAGCTGCATAAGAGTCATACCAGATTCCTTCTTCGACAGCATGTCTACTCTCAAAATTCTGAATCTCTCCCAAACCAGAATCAAGTCTTTACCTGACTCAATTTCTAAGCTCAAAAGCCTTCAAGTCTTACTTTTGCGTGATTGTGAGCGCATGCTTATGCTTCCTTCGTCAATTGGACTTCTCAAAAGTCTTGAAGTGCTTGATCTTCAAAGAACTGAACTAAGCCACCTGCCTGACACTGTTGGTGAACTAGCAAGCTTGAAGCGATTGCAAGTTTCGTTTTATGCATCTTCAAACCACAATGAATACAAGAAGCTTCCAACAAAGTTGATCCCACATGGAACCATTTCGCGCCTTGAGCTTAGAGAACTCGGCATATTTGTACACCCTGGAGATCCACGCTGGACGCCAAGTGCACTGGATATCATAAAAGAGGTCAAAAAGCTCAAGTTGACCACCCTTTATTTTCAATTCCCTAAAGTAGAGTATCTGAAGTATTTCTTGGATGGAAACCAATCCACAGTGACAGAATGTTTGAGAACGTTCAATTTTACTGTTGGGAGTGATTTCAAGCACGCTGTATCTCAGGTTTCCTGTGATGCAGAACTGATGTATAGCGAAGAGGAAAGATGCTTGAGATTTGTGAATGGTGAAAATATACCTGATGCAGTGATGGAGATACTCACACGGGCTACTTCCTTTTACTTGGATCATCACCTTAGCATCCGTGATTTGTCAGAGTTTGGGATTGATAGAATGCAGGACTTGAAACTTTGTATACTAAGGGATTGTCCACACCTCAAAGCAGTTGTAGATGTTAAAGAGCACCACATAATAGTCTTTAGATCTCTAGAATATTTGAGTATCAACCACTTATGGAACTTGAAAAGGATCTGGGTTGGTCATGCTTTAGTGGGAAGTCTTGCAAGGCTAAGATACTTGTCAGTCCATGGATGTCCAAAACTGAGGTATGTTCTTACTCGCCCCATGCTCGAAATGCTTTGTAACCTAGAGGAGTTGGTGATTGAGGATTGTGAATCCTTAGAATATATTGTGATTGAAGATGAGAAGGTCATGGGTGATGATGGAACCAAAAAATTTGTAGAAAGAACTGATTTGATCCTCGCTAGTCCTGTTCTATATAGCTTGAAAGTATTGAAACTTCTTTATCTACCGGAATTGTGCAACCTCTGGAGAGGACGTTGGCCGCCTTTGGAGTACATAAGCTTTTACAGTTGCCCGAAGCTGAAAAATCTTCATATGGAAGCAAATGATGGCATGAACATCAAAGAAATAACAGCTGATAAGGCTTGGTGGGATTTGTTGGATTGGGATAACTCTGTAGTATCCAGAAGACTTGATGAGCGATTTATCCAAATTCACATTGATGATTTGTGAATAAAAGAATTACCAACATGGTGAAGTTATCTGTGGGGAAATCTGGACATTGTATTCATCAAAGCAAATGACCAAAGTTCACAAAATTTTGCTGTACCTTGTAGGCTATGACATAGTGACTTGATATTGTATATTTTCAATGTGGTACAAAGGTATCCACTAATACAAGATATTACATATTTTTTCAAATATCTAAGGATGTTCTCCCTTCAATCCAACTGTTTCCTGTAGCTTAACGTAAGATAAACACATGGTTTTGTTTTGGATTATGTACTTTGCTGGAACTGTATAGTGTTTTCTGGAGCTCCACTTGTAAGCACAAGGTTTAAAGATCTAAGGTATCTTCACAAATGCAGATAAACACCACCCACTACGAAACGGCTCCTCTGATAAATAGTCTACATGTAAATAATTTCAATGGTTGCGGCTATATGATGAAATAGGGATAAAGAAGCAAGAACGCAAGATAATGAAATTAAAGTCTAAGTTGCCGTTTGGCCTAATTTCTCCAATAGGTAATGGTGCTCTTAGGAGCACCTAACTCTAGTGCTTCTTATAAATCTGCGTTTACATCCTATGAATCTGTACTATATGAAAATTACATATGAATCTCTGGTAATATTTTATGAATTTATGATGATTTTTTTTTTCAGTTTAAAAAAAATTCAGAAAAAAAAATGATTTAAAATAGATAGTCATGAACTTATGCTCCCACCAAAAAAAAAAAAAAGAACAATTAAACCAAACAATGGAAATGAGAATTACTCCTACTTCTTTTCCTTTCCTTTCCTTTCGGTTCTTTTCTTTTATTTTCTTGTCAATTTAGAAAACCAAGCACACGGTTAGGGAAATTTTTACATGGCGACCGCTTAGTGGTGGCCATTAAAACTTTTAATCTACAACACCGTTAGATTTAGGTGAACCAATTTTATATGTTCATCTTCTCTTATCAGTTATAAGATTGGTTGAAGCCCAAAACACTTTGGTTTCAACCAAAGTGAGGATTATCATTTATTTTTGACTTTAGTTGCAACCAAAAACAATTTAATTTTAACCAAATTAATAATGTTATCAAAGCCACCATTTACCAGTCACTTTTTTAGACACAGTCCAAATATGGCCCATTACTTGAAAACACAACGTGCCATGCCTTGTGCTCCATTCATGTCCAAGGCTTATTCTTTTTAAATTATTTTTATTTTTTGTTTTTGTGGTTGGAGAGGCTCGTGTTGTGCTCTCTCTATTTGAATTGTCAGAAGTTGCCTGTAACTTATAGTCTGCAGCAACATCTCTGAATTGTCAGAACTTAGAATGCATGATCAGCCTTCAAAGTTTGGTTGAACATCAAAATGTCAATGACACAATCACACTCATTCCAGGTACACTCTCTTCCATCTTTTTTTTTTTTTTTTTTTTTTTTGGTCAGAAAGAAATAGCTCAGCCCATTCAAATCATTTGAACTTTACATGACCTAGGATATGTGGTGCCTAGGATATCCTCCTCATACTGTTTTATACAAAAATCAAATGGGTTAACAAGTTTAATTACATCACCACACAAAAGCCCATTATCCAAACAGTGTTTTGCCAAAAGATCTGCCAATATGTTAGCCTCCCTCACATTGTGCTCAATCTTCACATCTCTAAGATTCTCCCAAAGCTTCCTGCAATCGAAAACCACAGGTACATAAGCTGGTGAAATGACATTGCCACTCTGTATCATCTCCACTGCTTGTAAACAATCTGAAACAATAACCATCTTGTCCCAGCTATTGTCACATGCCAGCTGCAAAGCTTGTCTAAGGCAGAGCAACTCAGCCAACGTTGCATCAGTTGTCTTCACTCCTTTCTGAAAAGCTTCCAGCCATCTACCATTTGCATCCCTGAGAACTCCAGCAAGCCCTGCACACTTGGACAGAATAGAAAAGGCTGCATCCACATTTAGCTTAACCCAACCCCGGGGTGGTCTAGACCAACCCACCTGGACAATAGAAGAAGAAGTAGAGGGTGAAATGAGGGGATTGTGCCATGAGAAGATTTCCCACGATCTGCACCAAATAAGCTTAACCCAGTTATGAGTTGGGGTAAGTGTGTTTTCAAAGGTAAATTTGTTTCTCCTCAGCCAGATATGCCAAAGAGTGAAAGAAAAGAGAATAGGCCAGGGCAAAGAATTGTGTTTCTCTTGTGAATGAAGATTTTCCTTGAGCCAATTCTTTCTATCTAATGTATTATAAAAAGTGTCAGATAAGGTGAAATTGTTCCAAATTTCTTTGGCAAAAGCACAGTCTCTCAAAGCATGCATAGTATCTTCTGCAAAATTGGAACAAAGTTGACAGATATCATCAGTAATAATGTGTCTGGCAGAAAGAGTCTTTTTATGGGAAATTTTATCCCACCAGGCAAGCCAAACAAAGAACTGAATATTCGGTGTACAAGGACACTTCCAAATCCATTTTAAGTTGTCATCATTGTTCACCCTGGAGGAGATGAGCTTATTATATGCTTCAGAATTACTAAACTTCCCTTTGTGAGTAAAGTGACACATGGGGAAGTCATGCGCTCCCTCCGAAGAGAGAGGGATTTGTAAAACCCAATCAACCAGTTCCCTAGGAAGATGGAAAGAAAGCACATTCAAACACCACTGACCATTAGATATAATGTGGTTTACAGTAAGGTTAGGTTCATGAGCATGGAGGGGGCCATAGATGAGATCCCTAAGGGGTCCCTGACCGGACCAATTGTCATACCATAAGGAGATTTTATCTCCTTTACCAATGACCCACTGAGAGTTTTCCAAGAAAAGGTCCCACCCTTTACCCATACCCTGCCAAACATGTGAACCAGCATTGAATCTCACACATGTTTTTCTGTTATGGACATATTTAGCCTTAAGTACCTGCACTGCCAGATTGTCCTCTTTGGAGATCATGTTGCTGCAAAGTTTTGCTTTCAAAACCATATTCACAGACTGACTATCTCTAAGCCCCAAGCCTCCCATAGATATAGGTTTAAAAACAGTTTGCTTGTTAATGAGGTGCACTTTTTTATGAGTCTCAGTGTCCCCCCATAGGAAGCCACACATCACCCTATCCATCTCCTCAAGGGTTCTCAAGGGAGGATTGAGGCATTGGAGGTAGTAGTTGGGTATGGCCCCCAGAGTTGCCTTGGCAAGGCAAAGTCTCCCAGCCTTGGATAGACAAGAGGTTTGCCAATTAGCAAGCCTAGCTTTCATCTTATCCACAATGAACCTCAGATCTCTATGTGTAGGTCTCTTTGCTTTGAGAGGAAACCCAAGATAAGTGCCCAGGTCCTCACAAACCTGGATACCTAGTTTATCTTCCACCATAGAAGCAATATTTGGAGGGGTATTTTTTGAAAAAATCATTTTACTTTTGGTGCAATTGACTTTCATTCCAGAAGCCTTACAAAAAATGTCAAGAACATCCATAATGTTATCAATATTATCCTCACTAGCCTCACCAAAAATAAGAAGGTCATCAGCAAACATGAGATGTGAAATGGGCAGTTTTTTCCTTCCTACGGTGAAAGGGGTCCATCTCCCCTCCTGACAGGCTTCATGAATGATTTTTGAGAGATGTTCCATGCAAAGAATGAAGATATAAGGGGACAAAGGGTCCCCTTGTCTAATGCCTCTAGTGGGTAAAAAAGGGTCCGTCAACTGCCCATTAACAATGACAGCATTAGACACAGTACAAATGCAGCTCATGATCATGTTAATAGCATTTTCATCAAAGTAGCAAGACTTAAGGCAATATCTTATAAAATTCCATTCCAATCTGTCATATGCCTTTTCTAAGTCAAGTTTCATGGCAAAAAAGTACTTTAGCCCCTTAGTTTTACCCATAGAGTGAACCACTTCAGTGGCAATGATGACATTAGTCTCACTCCCTCGGCCAGGAATGAAACTACTCTGATTAGGTGAAATGATTTTGTTGAGGAAAGGCCTAAGCCTAATCACAAAAATCTTGGTCACAAGTTTATATAAAGTGTTACATTGACTAATGGGTCTATACTGCTTAATATTAGTAGGGCAGTCAATTTTGGGAATCAAGCTAATAACAGTCTCATTGAGACCACAAGGGATTCTTCCTTCTTCAAACCAGCTCTGAATCTGGTTACAGACCTCCCCCTCCATCTTACCCCAGCAGCTCTGAAAGAAAATGGCATGAAAGCCATCAGGCCCCGGAGCCTTAGTTGGGGCCATGGAGAAGAGAGCTTTCTTAATTTCATGACATGAAGGCACTTCACCAATGTTAATGGCCGGGTACTCAGGCATGTAGACGGGATCCTCAATCATAGTGGACCTATTTTTCTCGGTGGTAAACAAGGAGGAGTAAAATTTTCTAATGTGTTTAGACAGACATTTAGGGTCAGAGATAACCTCCCCTACTTCGTTCTCAAGACTCATGATCCTATTCTTTTTCCTTTTGATCAAAGTGGACTTGTGAAAGTAGCCAGTGTTCCTATCACCTAGGGACAACCAGTTGATTCTAGACTTCATAAGCCAGAGGATCTCTTCTTGATCCAGTATAGTATTAAGCTCAGTTTGCAACTTCTCCTCCAGGTTATTTAAGGACTCAGACCAGGGGTTCTCACATAGTTTCCTTTGTACACCATCAATTCTTCCAATCAAAATTCTTTTCTTTTTGAACACATTACCAAAGCAATTTTTGTTCCAATCAGATACTATATCTTTGAAATTCTTAAGCTTATTCACAATATCATTTTCATTATAGCCAACCCATTCATCATCCACTAAGTTAGCAAAAGAAGGCTCAGTCAACCACATAGGCTGAAAACGAAAAAGCTTCAAACCCAAGAGGGGTGGGGGGATAAACAGATTTACCAACACAGGGCAATGGTCAGAGTTCAAGCGGGGGAGGTGTTTAACAGAATGGTCAGGGAATTTTGTGAACCACTCAGGGTTACCACAGGCTCTATCAAGCCTCTCAAGGATAGGATTCCTCCTTCTCCTATTTGTCCAGGTGAATTTTTGGCCCATAAACCCCAGGTCCAAAAGGTTGCAATTAGCTAAACATGAATTAAACAGATCCACTCTATGAATTAAACAGATCCACTCTCTTCCATCTTATTCTCTCCTCTATTTACAAAAGCTTAATCTATGAAACTTGTAATTTTTTTGTCATGGGGGGACTTCTTCTACATCCCTCGCTAAATGGTGGTCGTGAAAACAAGTTTGGTTGTCTTTGGTTGCAATTAGAATAAAAAAATGTTTCTCATCAACTGTGTTGCACCCAAAATATCTTTGGTTTCCGCCAAACCTGATAAATAAAGTACATAACACGGTCCTAGTTAAGAGTAATTTAACGAATAAAATTTATTCACTTAACTTGAATATAACAAGGTAAATCAAAATTTTTAATGGCCATCAATATTTTCCTTTGTCATTGTTTTACTTATTTGCCTATTTTCATCTTTGAATTCTTTTCAGATGATTGGTTTTTTCTATTGACACTGTGCAAATTTAAGACCACCCATCTTCGTTGAATAGCCCCTTGATTTGTTGTGGGAACTGGAAACTGAACTGATATACTGCAATGAATCTCAAGTGCTTTGGTGATTTGGATGGTACAAAGAGGTGTTGGGGTTATAGATTGAATTTGAAAGTGATTCGTTATAAAAATAAGGAAATTGAAAACTCCCTTCCCAAAAATGTGACAATTTTCGCCCTGAAATCTTTGCAAAAGGCTACAAATAACTTCAGCAATGGGATGGATAGTGGAGGATTTTCTTGCTATAAGGGCACTCTTGATGATGGTACAGTAGTGGCTGTTAAGGTTTTTAGGCAATGGAACGAGGATTGCGATAATAATCGAAATAAAGACTTAGAGTTTATTTCACTGATCAAGATGATGTCAAGGATCAGGCATCAAAATGTGGTTGAAATGATTGGATGCTGTGTTGAAGATGATCAAAGGATTATAGTGTACGAGTTTGTGGGAGAGAACAGCCTATATTGGTTATTGTTTAATCCCATTGCAAATAGTAGGAGTGAGCTAAGTTGGCTTATGAGAGTGTCCATATGTGTTGGTGTTGCTCATGGTCTTGAGTATCTTCACCAGGGGATCAGTCCATGTGTTGTACACCGCGACATCAATGCTGCTAATGTACTTCTTGATGACAAATTCAACCCCAAAATTGCAAGTTTTGACACATCACATTCAGTCGATGATGGCTTGTCACATTACAGCGGCTCAGTTGATGGATCATTTGGCTATGTTGATCCAGAATATTTCATGACTGGAAGATCTACAAAAAAGTCTGATGTTTACAGTTTTGGAATTCTTCTACTTGAAGTCATCAGTGGTAGGAATGTTGTGCAATTTATGAGAGATGAAACTGGAACTACTTTGGTGGAGTGGGTTTGGGAATTACGTGGAAGTGATAAGATTATGGAGGTTGTTGATACAACATTAGCTGAATTTCCAAAGGAGGAAGTGATTCGCTTTATCAATGTTGCACTACTCTGTGTCCAAGAAATTTCAGACCTTAGGCCAAGCATGTCAGAGGTTCTGCTGATGCTTTCAGGAGGTTATGACTTCAGTCAAAAGGTACTAAGAAGGCCAGTGCACTCTTCATGGTCAAGCACTATGGTCAATACTCCTGATCATGGTAAGTTATTGGCTTATTTGTTTAAGCTTTCTTTGCAGCCCTATTAGTTACAAGGGTTAGTCTTGCATACTCTTGGACTGGAGTATAAGGGCCGTACGCAAGATAGAAATGACAGCCATATTGTCATGTGTTTATAGTAATACAAAGTGTCTATGGTGTAATGTATGTTGCTGACATGCCTGGAAGTTTTTTGTTGATATCTTTCTTTTTAAACATTAAAAATATAACTGCACTCTATCCATGACAGAAGACCTTTTTTTCCTTGTGAAAGAATTGAATGTGGCTCTGGCTTGGATATCACAATAATCATATAGTGTTAGGTTACAAACAATCTTATATCTAGAAACAGTTCCAAGTATATCCACAACATTCTTATGCTGTTGACCCTTATTGACGAATGCAGATGAAAGATCGGGGGGAACACAGATAACTGCAGCAAGTAATGATGCAGTTCCTCCAATCCATTTGTATGGAATAACCCAGCCTTCTATATCAGCAAGGGGCTTACTCAAACGGTCTTTTAGTGATCCAGCTACTGCAATTAAAGGAAAAATGACATGGGGAGACAAAATTGAAATAGAGAGTGATCAAGGAAACGAAACGATGAGTACTTCGTTCAAACCTGAAGTGATGATGACTACATCTGCACAGACTTTTACTTCCTCGCACAATGAAGCCTTTGAAGGGCTTTCATTTACAGAAATAAGACGACGAAATGAGGATCTTCAACTGACAAAAGTAAATGTGGATAGACCAATTCGTACTACTGTAGATATAATCTTAGACACCTTGAGAGATGGTCAATCCAGAAGAATTTGTCTTTATGGAAGGGGTGGGAGTGGCAAGACTACAGTGCTGGAAACCTTGTTCCAACATCCAGCTGCAAAGCACTTGTTTGAGCAGGTGATTCTTGTGACTGTCCCCAGGCTTGCTCATCGACAGAAGATACAAAATAAGATAGTACAACAATTGTCATTGAACGTACAGAATTCCAACACAGATGATCAAATTGCAGCTCTGATTCACGTTGCCTTAACAAGCAGGAAGGTTCTGTTGCTTCTTGATGATGTTTGGGGAATAATTAACTTGCAAGAAGTTGGGATTCCTAACCCTGGTCCAGAAAGTAGCTGTTGGTTGGTATTAGCAACTGGATCTCTGGATGTTTGTTATCAAATGGCAGATAGGAAAATTGAAATGGAGGTTTTGTCTACTGTGGAAGCTTGGGAATTGTTTCACTACCAAGCTGGTAGCATAATAGAATTCCCAGATATTGCGCCCTATGCTCGAGCTATCTGTGACGAATGCCATGGTTTGCCATTGATAATTTCTGCTGTTGGAAGTGCCTTAAGGATGGAAAGCAGTGTTGCAGAATGGAAGTTTGCAGTGCAAAGTTGTCGGTTATCTGACAAATCTAACACAGAAAATATGTTTTCTTGGAGTCCACATATAAAATACTGTTATGACAGATTGAAGACTCACAAACTGAAGATCTGCTTTCTGTATTCTGCTTTATTTGCAAGGGACAAAGGAATTGATATTTCTACGTTGGTGGATTGCTTTATCAATGAAGGATTACTTGGAGGAAAGACAGTATCTGCATATAGTAAGGGACTTGATATTGTGGAGCATCTTGTAAATTCTGCTCTATTAGAGGCCAGTGAAAATGGTCGTATGGTTAAAATGCATAATGTGATAAGGGATTCAGCCTTGGCAATCCTTTCAGGAATAGAAGGTTATCACGTACTTGTGAGATCCTATTTGAGCCCAAGCCTAGTATTAGAATCAGAAAAAGATGTTCAATTCTTTGGAGAAAGCGGCTCAGCAACCAAGTTGGTTGACACGCAAGATAGTTCTAGCATCCAGTCGCCTATCATTCACAAATACTTGACTGGAATTGGTTCTCAACTGAAGGAAGCTCCATTGTTAGAAGAGTGGGAGAAAGCTAGTATGATCTGTTTGATAAATACTAGGTTAGCAAGTCTACCGAGTAAACCAAGTTGTGCTAATCTGGTAGCATTGTGCCTTCAAAGAAACAGCTGCATAAGGGTCATACCAGATTCATTTTTTGACACCATGTGTACTCTCAAGATTCTGAATCTCTCCCAAATGAGAATCAAGTCTTTACCTGACTCGTTTTCTAAGCTCGTAAACCTTCAAGTCTTGCTTTTGCGTGATTGTCAGCGCTTGCTTATGCTTCCTCCGTCAATTGGACTTCTCAAAAGTCTTGAAGTGCTTGATCTTCAAGGCACTGAATTAAGCCACCTGCCTGACACTGTTGGTGAATTAGCAAGCTTGAAACGACTGCGAATTTCATTCTATGGATCTTCAAACCACAAAGAATACAAGAAGCTTCCAGCGAAGTTGATCCCAGATGGAACCATTTCGCGTCTTGAGCTTAGAGAACTCAGCATGTTTGTCCACCCTGGAGATCCACGTTGGACACTGAGTGCATTGGATACCATAAAAGAGGTAAAGAATCTCAACTTGTCCACCCTCAATTGTCAATTCCCTAAAGTAGAACATCTCGAGTATTTCTTGGAGGGGAACCAATCTTCAGTAACGGAACGTTTGAGAACGTTCAGTTTTACTGTTGGGCGTGACTTCAAGCACGCGATATCTCTGGTTTCCTGCGATGCAGAACTGATTTATAGCGAAGAGGAAAGATGCTTGAGATTTGTGAATGGTGAAAATGTACCTGATGCAGTGGTGGAGATACTCGCACAGGCTACTTCCTTTTACTTAGATCATCACCTTACCATTCGTGATTTATCAGAGTTTGGGATTGATAAAATGCAGGCTTTGAAACTGTGTATACTAAGGGATTGTCCAGAGCTCCTAGCTGTTGTAGACGTCAAAGAGCACTGCATATTAGTCTTTAGATCTCTTGAATACTTGAGTATCAATCACCTATGGAACTTGAAAAGGATATGGGTTGGTCATGTTGCAATGGGAAGTCTTGCAAGGCTAAGATACTTGTCAGTGCATGGATGTCCAAAGCTGAGGTGTGTTCTTACTTGCTCCGTACTTGAAACGCTTTGTAACCTTGAGGAGTTGGTGATCGAGGATTGTGAATCCCTAGAATATATTGTAATTGAAGACACTAAGGTCATGGGCGATATTACAACCAATAAATTTGTAGAAACAACCGTCAGCTCTGGTGACCAGATTCGTACTAGTCCTGTACTAAGTAGCTTGAAAGTATTAAAACTTCATTATCTACCGGAATTGCGTAACATTTGGAGTGGATGTTGGCCGCCTTTGGAGTACCTTAGCTTTTACAATTGCCCTAAGCTCATAAATCTTCATATGGAAGGCAATGATGGCATGAACATCAAAGAAATAACAGCTGATAAGGCTTGGTGGGATTTGTTGGATTGGGATGACTCTCAAGTGAGCAGAAGACTTGATGAGTGTGTTATACAAATTCACATTGATGATTTGTAGATGAAAGCAGTACCAAGAAGGTGGAATTATCCCAAGAGGCAATGAGGAGTTTGTATAAATTACGGCACCTGTTTAAAGTTAACAAATTATTATTATTATTATTGTTTTTCTTTATTTGTTTTTTTAAGTACCTTGTAACTTTTGATATATTGCCATTATATTGTATTTTTTCAACTTTGTACAAAAGGTATCTACTAATACATTCAATTTTCTCCAACTTCGAAGGGTTTCTCCCCTCTTATCCAATTGTTCCGACAATCAATTCCCCAAAACACCATCTGGCGGCCCGAAATTGTGGACTAGTTCTTTGCGGATGCGTTACTACAGATGATCTCTTCTCTAGTTACTGTGGTTTTTCAAGTGTTCACAAATAGATCCAATATGAGATTAACTTGTTATAAGTACTGAAAGGAAAGCTTAAACATCGCGTAATCACTATACTGGTGGAAGTATAGTGTGCATACTTGATTCATGATTTTATGTAAACAATTATATGAGACAAATTAACATGCTGATCAATGTCTGAATCTGATTTGATTCTAAGCATCTTTGAATATTAAAGTACACAAAGGTACCAACAACTAACAACGCTAAGAATGGACATCATACAACAGTATAGACAACCCTTGCCAAAGCCATTATCAAATATCCAATCGAAGTATATATACAAGAAACATTGATACAGTGATGAACGCATAGTTCCTAACTTCAAACTCAGATAAACAACCCAAGTTTCCAATTGCAGAAGCATATCACATTTTGTTGCATTGCAGCCAATCCTCTTCTGTATAATAAATCTATATATATAATTATAGAATGAATGAAGGAGTTTGTAGGAGGCCTAAGAGGTCTTCCCTCCTACCCAAAATCATTATGGGATGAGGATTCCTACTTTCCTCTTCCCCCATTACTCATGCAATTGAATTTCAAAATTCAATTCAATTCAAAGTTAGTTAATAATAATAATAATAATAATAATAATAATAATAATAATAATAATAATAATAATAATAATAATAATAATAATAATAAAAAGGTAATTATCTTAAAAATAGGAGTGGAAATTAAACTATCAACATTAAAAAAATATATAATAAATAACCACCTAAAAAAAGGAGTGGGAAGTGGAAACTGAACTTCATTAATTAAAAGAACAAATGGAAAAAAAAACAACTACTGTTGGGGTAAACAAACAACATCACGTAAATAGAACTCTAACCCATGTAAAAAATAGGAAAGTAGAAACTGAATTCTTAAAAAAAAAAAAAAAAAAAAAAGTTATACTCTCTCTGTCCCATGTTTTTCATTACGTTGGACTTTTTAAGGTCAAAAATGAAAAAATTTGACCAATGATTCGAGAAAATATATAAAGACTTACAAAGTAAACTTAGTTTTATTAGATTCAAGTTAATTAATATCTTCATAATATTATCATTTTATAATTTTTACTTGTGTTTAATTACAATTATTCATGGTCAAAGTGGTACATTGGAGACCGTGAAAAGTCCAATGTAACAAAAAACACGGGGGAGGGAGTATGAAGCACCACGTTTAAACATTAAAAAAAAAAAAAAATCCAAAACAGCTAATAACTGGGAATAGTATCACCTAAAAAACCACGTAAAAACAGGGAAGTGATTAGGAATTAATGGGGAATAAATTTTCAAATTTTGATTTTAATAAGTAACAACACTGTATCACTATCCTAAAAATTAGGCAAGTGATTGGAAATCAAGGATATAAATTTAACAAATGGAAAAAAAAAAACAACTACTTTTGGGGGAAACAAACAACATCACGTAAATACAACTCTAACCCATGTAAAAAATAGGAAAGTAGAAACTGAATTCCTAAAAAAAAAAAAAAAAAAACAAGAAAAAAGAAAAAAAAAAGTTATATGAAGCACCACGTTTAAACATTAAAAAAAAAAAAAAAAAATCCAAAACAGCAAATAACTGGGAATAGTATCACCTAAAAAACCACGTAAAAACAGGAAAGTGATTAGGAACCAATGGGGAATAAATTTTCAAATTTTGATTTTAATAAGTAACAACACTGTATTACTATCCTAAAAATTAGGCAAGTGATTGGGAATCAAGGGTATAAATTTTCAATATTTGATTTTTGTTTATTTGGGAAGCAATTACTCTATAAAAGGTTTCCGTGTCACTTTTTCCTCTCTTAAAAATTTGGAAAACAATTGAGAAAAATTAACCACTTTTAATTTCTCTACAATGAGAGAAATATTTCACTCCATTGCTTTCAAGGCTCTAAGAAATTTTGACTCTTTATCCTCTCTCTTTTTTGCACTCCCAAATTGAGGACAACTATTACTAATAAATTAGCAATTTGTTATTGCAGGACCGTCGAATACGAAGTAGAGAATTATTGCAGTGATGGAAGGCGAAATTGCAGTAACATGTAACTTGAATGAAGCTATAAGGGAAGAGGTAATAGTTTAATAGTATTTGGCTGTTGCTCATTGTTGTGTTTAAAATAATATGCTTGCAATATGATCATCATCAAGTCCTTTTCAGGAAACTAATGAAATGGTCGACCACGACTGCACAACAATAAGGTAAACGACAGGGCGAGGGGATGTCAATTGTTGAGCAATAATGGAGTAAGGAGCAGTAAAGCAGTAGTATCAACTTTNAAAAAAGATTGGGTAGTTTGTTATTTTTAGGCCTTAAGAAGAGATTAAATGTATCAGCAACATAGGCTACAAATGACTATGTTGCAAATTTGTTGTAATAATTCCCTACTCTATCACAATGTGAAGATGGACGGCCGTGTTCATCTTTCTGATAATTTTATCAACCATCATCTTCTCATATTTCATGGCAAATTAGTAATGGTACAATTGAAACAATACTAGACCAGAATCCCGTAATGTGGGATTAATGGGGAAAAAAATTCTTTTAAAAGCAAGAAATAAAATTTATATCAAACTATTAAAAGTTTAAGAAGAAAATAAAATATAATAACATGAAGTTACATGAAAGTATGAAACTAACTATTAAGCCATAATTTCAAAATGTGAGATGAATGGGAAAAAACTATTCCTAATAACAAGGAATTTATATAAGGTGGTTTATTAAATAAAAAATAAACTTAAAGGGTGGTTTGTTAAAAGATTGTAAATTTAAAAGGTGTATTTTTAAAAATAATATAAAAAATTGGAATTATAAGATGTAAAGATAAATGGAAATATCGACTACAACTAACAAAGAATTTAAAAAGTAAAAAAACTGGTATCAAAAGATGAAAATATTAAAATGGAAGTTACTTAGCTACTATTAACAAAGATTAAAAGTTCTTTTTTCAAGGGTATATAGCTAATTTTCTTAATTTTATTTTGATTAAAATAATTAATATCCTGTGCATAGCACGGGTACAGACTAGTATTACAAATGCATGGAAATAGAATGGTTGTTTTACTTTCAATAAATAAACATGGAAGTGGTAGAAGAATGAGTTTTTGTTGTCAAAAACCACTAGCACATGCCTTCATCATATTTCCCGGAGTTGAAAATTTGCCAGAGTTGGTAGACTCATCGCAATCTCAGTCAAGTAGCTAATACCTAATACCTGCATGGTAGACTCATCGCAATCTCAGTCAAGTAGCTAATACCTAATACCTGTATGTAGGTGATATAAGCGATATGTGACTGAGAGGTTTGGGTATTAAAGATGCCAAAAGGATACAGCAGCAATTTGCGTACTTGTGTTGCGTAAGGCAATATTAAACACACATGGCTTTAGATTATACAATTTGTGGGAGCTGTATACTGTCAGGGTCGCACCTGTCAAATCATATGCCCTAAATAAAAGGCCCTCTACGAACCAATATTTTGCTAATACGTACAATTTAGTGTGTTTATAATATAATATACTATCATCTAATATAATATAATTATAATTATAATATAATGTAATAAAATCACAAAAAAAAAAGCAAAGAAAAACACGTTGGAACGCAATAGCACTCAAAACAAGCGAGAGCCTTCTCCATAGTTGGTACGAGTTAAATATTGAAATGAAAACAGTTCCAAATTAAATTAAATTCAATGGTTGCAACAGTATCATAACATAAGGATAATGAAGCAAAGACAATGAAATTAAAGTTAGAAAAAAACTTAGAAATGATAAGACAATAAAACTACAAGCTAAGATTGGTTTAATAAGTCATGCTACTGATTTGTTCCCAAATTTACCTCAACTAAAGCGACAAAAGCTCTGGAGATGTGATTTGACTTCTTCATTTAATAATAGTGCTCCCCACCAAACTTCACTGCATAGAATACGACGTAACCTCATTGAATTAGATGTGTCTAAGCATAGATTGACCAGCTTGTCACATCCAATGATTTCTAGTCTCTGCAAATTATGCCATGCAAACAGACCGCCAGAGTGTATGCTCACAAGGGCTTCGAGCATGACTAGTTCCAGGGTCTTGAGCTTGGAAAATAGTCCTGTCCCATTAGTTTGAGTGTCCACTTCAATTATCTCTGTAACTTGAACACAATTTGCTACTCTCAAATACTGCAACTCAAGGAGCTGTTTGGCCATTTCCACTGAAACTACTTTGATCACATTTGGACAGTCGCACAGTGTCAAAGTTCGTAATCGAGCAAAGCTACCTGCAACAATGGGGCCCTGGCAAATGCCATTTAACAGCTGCAACTGTTGTAAATGTAGCTCCTGAAGCCATGAGAAGGTAGGAGTTTCTGGCATACCACTTTCTATAACATTTGTCATTGTGATGCATTGCTTTACTAGGCAAATTTCCAAGCATTCCATGTTATCGATACCAAAGTCAGATAAGTTTCTAATATTCTGATGACCTATGAGTTCAAAAGCACAAGCTCTTCTAAGTATCTCCTTTATTCCATTTGGGATGTCTCTGCCACTAGCATATTGAAGATATCGTCGACCTAGGCACTTAGAAACATCAAATGCTGGCGATTTGATGGTCCTATGGGAACCAACATAAAGATTAAAAGATCTAAAGTTGTTGCCAGTCTGAGAAGTTTCATTCCTCCAAGAAATGCTAGTTCCTGTGAATATTTCAAGAGATTCAGTGCTTGGGAAGTAAAAGGAAAGATTGCTTAACCTTCCTAAGTTGGCCACTTCTGCTACAATTGTTGGTGCAATCTTATTCCATCCTGCCTCCTCTGTACATGCATCAATAGTCAACTCTTCCAATCGGACAAGCCGTTGGATGATATTGGGCGGAATTACATCAGTTCCATTGGCTTCAAAGTGGTTTTGATTGTTTCCAACACTTGTATTGATGATGTTGGGCGGATTCACATCAACTCCGTTGGCATCAATGTGGTTTTCATTGCCTTCAGCACTTGTATGGATGCTATTGAGCAGAATTACATCAGTTTTGTTGGCTACAATGTGGTTTTGATTGCCTTCGATACTTGTACTAATGATATTGGGCGGAATTACATCAGTTCCGTTTGCTTCAATGTGGTTTTGATTGCCTTCAATACCTGTAAATGAGAGTCGTAGACATCGAAGACAAGTTAGCTCTCTTATCACATACGGAATACCAATTATCCCAGTGCGACAAATATCAAGGACTTCAAGACTCTGGAGCTGTTCAATCTCTTGAGGGAGATCCAACAGTTTGTGGCAGTCATTGAGATAAAGCCCCCTAAGGTTCTGCAAGCTGGAAACAGATGGAGGTAGAGACTTGATGCCTGTCCCACACAAGTCCAACATTTTAAGTGTGTGCATACAGTCGAAGAATGATGCTGGTATCATTGATAAAACTCTATTCTTTTGTAAAAATAAAGTAGAAATTTTAGAGCAATTAGGCCTATCAGGCAACTCATCTAGATTAGAGTTCATCATTGAGATCACTTTGGCATCTGTCCATTTTTCAACTGGAGGCTGATTCTCAAATTCTTCACCTTCTCTCAATAATAACCCAAAGTCATGCATACGAGCCAAATTTCTGAAAATGATTGGCATCTTGACATATTTTGTGCTTATACATTCATCGAACAGGCATTTCTCTATGAAACTATCTAAGTTTGAATGTCCTTCTTCACGTGTTCTCCGCAATGTTTGACCACTGCCAATTAGCTCCTCTGCCTTCCAACATTCAATCAAATAGTCTCGATAAATCTCATAGTCTTCTGGGAATGAAGCCCCATACAGCAAGCAATCCTTAAGAGTATCATCCAGCTCTTCATATATGACTCTGAAAGCATTGAACAGATCAGCAAAATTCTCCAGCGGACGCATAATTGGAGAACGTAATTTTGATAATGTGTTCCACCAAAAATCTTCATTCAGCTTGCCTTTTAAATGGATCCATTAAATGGATCCCAACTGCTCGAATAACTTGTGGTAACTCACCACATTGTTTGAGCACCCTTTCAGCTATCGGCTTGATGCGTGGATGTTCAACTGCTTCACCTACAGCATCATGAAATAGTTTGCGGGCATCATCTCTCGACAATCTCTCCACTTTGATCTCCTCATCCACCCCTATCGAGTCGCAAATCGTCCGATCTCTAGTAGCCACTACCACCTTGCCTTGCGAATGGCTCTCATGTATCCCTATGAGACGTAAATCAATCTCTGACGAAACTTCATCCAAGAGAAGCAAATACTTCTTGCTTTCTAGCAATCTAGATATCAGAGTTGCAGCTTGGTTTACAGTGTCAATTCCTTCTACTTTCACGTTCAAGCGTTTCAGAACCGTCTGTTGTATCTGAAGAAGACCCCCCTCTTTCGACACTGTCAACATTAGCACAATGTCAAAGATCTGAAGTTTTTCCACTTCATCATTCAGATTTTCCAAAATTGTTGTTTTTCCTACACCAAACATTCCCCATATTCCAATTTTTCTTAAGCTGTCATCTTGAAGGTACTCCAGTAGCTTTTCTACATGTTCACGGAGCGAGGGAACATCATTTACTGATTTTTTGGGGTACTTCTTCTCCACCTTATCTGGGCGTCTTTCTGTCAGTAATATAAGTTCTTTAAACCGATCTTTTAGATCAACTATGGACTTGGTCATTTTCACAA